>LNAU01003042.1:0-40512 GCA_001630575.1 Pseudogymnoascus sp. 04NY16
CCAGCGCTACGCTCCATCCGAAGGCATCACCCCCTACACTCATGAACTGGCTCGCCCTCCCCAAAACGAGGTAATCTATCAGCGCCTGCTGCTCCGGTGATAACGCTTGTAATGCCGCCACATCCGATGCTGGGAGGAGCTTGAATTTCGTGGCTACGAATATTCCGAGTTTGGAGGCGTCGGCGGCGAGTCCCTCACCACTGGACGGGTCGGTGGAGGCGAGGTAGAGCACTTTGAGATCGGTAGCGAGGGTTTCGTTGAGTATGCGCTGTGCGAGCGTCGTAGGTGGATGGTTTGTGTCTGCCGCTGTGTCGTTGGAGCCTAGATATGCTCCTACATAGGCATTTTTTGCTATCGCACTCGAGTCCGCCACATCGATGTTGTGCTTGCGAATCAGGGCGTGAAAGATCGACGTAGCGAGTATCCGCGCCTCCGGCTGGACCTTCAGGAACATCCCAAATTCATGCGCGAGTTCTTCGTCGCTGGAGACGGGGTATACAGGCGGGGAGCGCGCGAGGTTAACGACTGTGAGGCCGCCGGTGGGCTCGCGGGTGGTGGTTTGATTGTCTAGCCAGTTGTGGAATTCGCCGCCCCAGGACCCTGGACGCGGGATGCCGGATGAGAGGAAAGGGGACTGGAGGTCCTCTGGTCGCAGGGACAAGGGGTCGTGTTTCCATGCTCGGGGGGGGACGTCGCCGACGTGTTTGTAGGTGTTGAGTTGGGGACAGGAGAGGTGGATGGACATGAGGAAGTGTTGGAGGTCGAACATGGAGTTGAAGTCTGTCCGTTGGGTCGCGGAGTCGACTGAGGAGGTCTCGCTGGTGTTGGAGACGATAATGCGCGGGGTGACGAGGCGGCCACCTGCTGCGATGGTGAATCGGAGGCAGTTTAGGATCGAGTTCTTGACATCGGCGACGCTGCCTGAATTGTTGTCGCATGTGAAGATCAACTCGTTGTTCCATTCCACTGCGTCGCATATATCCCTGAGCGCAGTGGACTGGACAAACCCGTAGTCGAAGATATCTTTATTCTCTTTGTGCTGAGAGGGAAGGGAAGCTAGAATATCCTTGTGCCCAGGGCTGCCGAGGAATACCCACGTCCATTCGAGGAAAAGGACAGCGCCAGCAAGCGTAACATACCGGCGATTGGGAGTCAGGAACATGACGGCGGCGCCGGCGGCGACTCCGGGCAAGAACAAATAGCTGGGCGACCAGGCAGCTGATAACGATCACAACGAAAGAAAAATTGGCGGTTAAATAAGGACAGTAGGTTCCATGTTCTTGGAGTTGGAGGATGGCTATTTGGGCAGTAGAGTTGCAATCAGGGGTGGGAAGGAAGCAGTGGGAGCAGTGGGAGTAGAGAGGGAGCAGTGGGAGCAGTGGGAGCAGTGGGAGCAGTGGGAGCAGTGGGAGCAGTGGGAGCAGTGGGAGCAAAAGGGTCACGATAACTGGCAAGCCGTTTTCGATCAATAAACGGCGCATGTTGATACCTTCTGGCTGCGCCACGCCGTGCCGTTCTTGTGCCTGAGTACGGATCCGTCCAGGCCCAGGCCGATACGAAACGCTAATCTATTTAGGACGAAAGATTCCCCCTAAGATCGTCCAACCCCACATATATTGAAGCTTGATTGTTATACAGATGTCTTGGCATTTAACCAGCGCGATTTATTTCGATTTATTTCGATTTATTTAGGGGCCAATAAACGGCGCGGAAGAATAAAATCCCCTGGAATTCCCTGCAATCGCCTGAAAATCCCTTGCATTTATTGATCTTCTTGCTTACTAACCACATACTAACCACATACTAACCACATACTAACAACACCTACCCATGTACAGTAAAGAAGGGAATACGAGTTATGGTACTGTTTTTAGCCCTTGGCATCTTCCGAACCCGTATATTTTAACTTGGCATCCGAACCCGTATATTTTAACTTGGCATCCTATATCAACCTCTAGTATAGTGTAGTAGTATGGTATCATCTAGTATAGTATAGTATCGTCTTAGTATCGTCTTAGTATCGTCTTAGTATCGTCTTAGTATCGTCTTAGTATCATCTCATCGTCAGCTTAAAGCATGCTAAAACATGGCAGTCATGCTTTTAAATATTAATCCTGGAGAACATCGAATATCGCCTAGATCGCAAACATGGGTATGGGTATACATTGTAATGTACAGTAAGCATAAGCCTGCCCTTCTGGCTATATAAGCCTGCGACCTCATCCTACGTCTACTATCTATCCTTCCTCTACTATCTATACGTCGCGAACCCCTTTTCCTCCTCTATCCTTGACTCTACGTACTCTACAATATCCTTTCCGTACATATCATCCACATTCTTTCCTCCGAGCACCACCTCCCGTTCATGCACCTTCGCCTCCTCCTTCGTCATGCACACAAGCTCTCCCAACCGTAGGCGGCTACTCTTCTGCCCCTCTCCTTCCTTTATCGTCTTTCCCTTAGGGGCCTGCCACCTTACGAGCGCCAGCCTTGTCGGCACCCCACTAACCACGCTACGACCTCGGTACACCTCCTCGACCAAGTATCCCACATCTCCCGCCGTAAGCGGTAACTTGAGGCCCTTCACGTCTTCAGCACCCCAACCCATAGTCGCTCTGGCAACCTTCTCCTCGCTGCCCTGTACCTGCGCCAAAATAGTCTCGTACAGCTTGTCCCTCCCCTTCGTCTCGACATTATCCGTGGGGTACCCCGCTAGTTTCAAAATAACGTAGTTTGCCGCTGCACAGCCAAATACCGCTGGCATCGTGCCGAGCACAGGTAATATCCTGACTCGGAAATCGGCCATAGGTGCCAGCTCCCCGACTTTGCCCTTCGCAAACTCCTCTTCAGAGAGAGGAAGTAGCTGTGCCTTTCCTGTGCCTGGCTTCTCCGTCGAGAACACGACGGGAATACCGCTCGCGATGCCCCGTAGACGTAGTCGGCGCCGTGTAGAGCGCGACAGCGGATCCTCAGTTGATGCACTGATATCCCCGACAAATATCCTAGTCGGGTCGCTCTTGCACCCCGCGCCCATAGAACTAACGACCTGTATCCCCTTCTCATGGCAGTAAGCCAATAGCCCGACCTTCGAATCAATATTATCAATCGCATCCACAACGAACTCCGCATCCTTGAGTAGCCTACTCGCGTCCTTCTCGCTGAACATCTCATTCCGGCAATCGAAGTCCACCCAAGGTGTCACGGCCCGCAGTCTCCGACGCAAGCACTCCACCTTCGGCGTCCCGACATCCGCCAGTGTAGCCACCGCGTGACGGTTCAGCGACGACAGAGACACCATATCAAAGTCGATAAGGCGGATATGTGAGGCCCCCGACCGCGCAAGCGCAGCAGCGCAGTGCGATCCAACACCACCGCAGCCTACAACCACAATCTTCGCATTTCGAAGGGCAGCAAGGCCAGAGTCGGAAAGAAAAACGCGATTGCGCGCCAATTGCTCGAGAATGAGTTCTAGTCGTCCGTTAGTCGCAGCTACGTCAGATCTAAGTACAGAGAGGCCTACCGTCATCGTACTCTCCCCTTATCGCCCTTGCAGCAAGCTCGGCGCTCCTTTCATCTTCTTTACTCCATTGCGGCGTGGGCGCGACGAGATCAGGCAGTTCCTCCCCAGTCAGCGGTGGAATCGAGTGTTTCAGGTCGTCGACCCTGCGTTCCCTCCGGAGGCGCTGGAAGGCAAGTATAGAAGTCGCGACGACGGCACCGGATACCAAGGCTGTGGCGGCGAGGTGCGCGGCATGGTGAGAAGAGGTCGGGGTCATGGTGGGGGGAGGGGCGCGGTGGGCGCAATGTCAATGTCAATGTCGTGCAAGGTCGATTTGCGCTGCTTGCTTGCTTGCTTGCTTGCTATCGGTGCGATTAGAAGACGATTACATCTGAACTTTTTTTAGCGAGGCCGGGAGTTCGGGGCTTGGCGCACGCACTTGGTGGGGGCGTGCTTACAGTAGTGCCCGCTGGTTAAACTTGTCAGAAGTGTGGGGAAATCCCTGATCTCTACACTGGTATTTCCATAATTCCTATAAGACAAGTTCTCACCCTATACTATACATACTGATCCAATATTATGTTTGCATAAATCAAACAGAATGAAAACACCAAATCTCAGCGGGAAAATAGGGGACTTTTGAAACCGCATTATCCCATCACTTCGGCGATTCATTTTGGTAAACTGGGCTTTATAGAGCGTATCAATTCATCCATAGCCCCATCCCGTTTATTCTACCCGACGATACGGAAATATTAATTTCGGATCGGGAATAAGGAAGCAAGAAGAAACCTTACTCGTTGCTGGATAAATCTTGGTCAGATGCAGGCCCCATCAGATCTCTGCCTCAACTCGGACGTCGCTGCAAGTTCTCCCGAATAAAGGCGCAACTCCCGGCTATGGTGTTCATGAGTTTCATATCCTGTAGAAGTGAGAGGTTTATCCTATTGGTTGATATACAACGTAGTCGGTAACCTAGGCTATAATCTGATATGTAAGATCATCTGATTAGCTCCTAGATTCCCGAAGGATTCATCCGTCTCCAAGTATAACATTAGCCCGGTGTATTCATGGTTTTGAGCCGGGAAATAAATAAAGTTAACTGCTAGACAAACTCCCTATTTGGGGCAGTGCAAAATTATATATATTAAACGCCATCTACAAATGACCATGGTACAGCACCCCACGCGTTTAACCCACGTGGAAAGGCCGGTATGCGCGCTGACATGCGTCGATACTCCACAGTTGGTTGATCAGGATGGCTACGTTATTAGTACTCCTCCCGGGGCTTTAAAAAGTGATTACTTTCAGGTCTCAAAGCTGAATTGTCCTCAGATCGACCAGCTCCATCACCAATAGAGATCAGTATCACACATATGTTCATCAACATCATGTCTTCTGTTATCGTTCTCATGGGCCTAGCTCATCTAATATCTGCCCTTCCCGGAGGAGCTCAAATAATGGAAGCTCCTCTTGCCAGGAAGGACGCAACTCCTGTGAAGAGAGATGATGTTTGTGGGCGCGACTGGAAGTCAGAATGCTTCCTGAGCACCTGGAGTGCCGGACCAGGTGCGTGATATCCATTAAACATCTTGCCAAATGCTACAGACTGCTGATAAATGCCAGAATGTACGGAAACAGCATGGATTTCAACGATAGTCAGCCAGCTAGTGAATCCGTAAGCTTCCCTATATTCATATATTCTATTTATGAGAGTTTCTAACCGCACTGTTTAGACCAGCCACAGAAACAGCGTATACCCCAACCGCATACTGCTCTGAGGTCTTGCAACAGACTTCTACTTCCACAATTCGCGTCACATATTCAGCAACTAGCACGATTTCGCAAAATACATATATCTACAACTATGTAACCAAAACCGACCACGAGTAAGTATCAAATCTACCAGCTTCCACAGAAAGTTTCCCTATAAATACTAACATAGACAAAAGCCACCCTACATCCACCGTCTGGTGCCCAAAACCATCGCAGAGCCAGGTCTGTGGTATTGAATTTCACGGCACAATCTACGCGACCGACATGCAGCCAATATGGCCCCAAGATACCATCAGATTCGTCGACGTCAATACTTGCCACCAGAGATGCCTAGGCGACCCCGCGTGTCACAGCTTTCTCATTCAACGTTCTAGCAGCGGTGGCGATATCATCGACTGTTCCCTCTTCGGCGCGAATCTAGGCATCAATGGCACTCGCGCCGAGCATCCCCCTACACCCCTAGCCACACCCAGTGGGAAGGGCTGGTACGATCGCAACTGTCCCGAGTTCTTACCTGTAAGTCTTATGGAGCTCTTTCCAATACGCTACTTCATCCCGAGCTGTATGAAACAATCCTCTAACTATACCGTCCTAGACCGAGTGTGGGCCCCAACAGCAATCCCTCGCCCCCCGAACCGAGGCACCCAAACCTCGCGACCCCATGATAACTGCCGCGCCGGTGCCTCCGGCCGTAGACAACGCCGCAGCGCTCGAAAAGCGCTATATCTCACACTTCCCCGATTATCTGAGTTCGGACTTCGCGTGGGCGGGCGGGTATTTCCTCACGTGGGGGTGCTCGTGTCTCATTACTTCTGCGTTGCCGGAGACGACGTCGACGTCGACGGTTTCGGTTCCGGTCTGGCTTGGGACTGTGGTATGTGTTATTGTTTCTTTAAGTGTTGTTGTAAGATGATGAATAGGGGCTAATGCTGTGTAGAGTACGACGAGTACCCATTATCAAGAGTATACGTCGACCGTGACGGCGCGGACTACGACGGTTTATCCAAGTATTGACTAAAAGGATGGAATTGTGGGACAGGAGTGTGAGTTGGGTGGGGTTGATAGGATGGAATGCACCAGAAGAATTAGTCGTAAGTGTTGACAGTATTACTCTATAGTTGTCGAGTGTTGGAAAGAGGTTCTGAAACGACTTCACAAAAAGGGCAAAGCTTTATTTGGAAGACATAGAAACTTGGAAGTATGCTTCAATATGCTACTGTTGTGTTCTGTACTGACCATCGGCCACTGTCTGCCGATTCCCTCAAGCCCCAAGCCTACTCATTCCTCCTTAACGCCTAAACTAAAATATATGCATCCATATTCCTTCCAGTCCTATTCAACCGTAAAATCATTCAACGACATCAATATCATCCCTCATAACGGCGTGAAGCTACCCTCGACCTTAAAATCCCTACTACTAAACCCAGCATGCACACCGATTTCCCCAGGCGCAATAACCCACTCCTGGCTAACTGTATCCCAAAAACTCACGTCCCTTCGCATCAAATTAAACGTCACGGTCTGGCTCTCCCCAGACTGCAAAAGAACCTTCTCAAAACCTCTCAGCACTCTAACCGCAGAAGCGGTAATGCCATCAACTGGAGGCAGCGAGAGGTAGAGCTGTGGCACCGCAGCTCCAGCCACCGCGCCAATATTGCTCACGACAACAGTAACTCGGAATATGGTTTTGAACAAGTTCGGGTTACCTCCTGGTACTGTCTTGGCAGCCGGTGCGCGCGCCGTAATTTTCTCGTCGATTTTCGCGATTCCCAAGTTCGTCATCCCAAATGTGGTGTACGACAAACCGAAGCCGAATTCGTACAGCACGCTCGAGTTGTAGTAGTCGAAATGACGGTAGTCGATCAGCGGCCCCTCTTTGAAATCAGACTGCCATGCGTTTGGATCTTTCGTGGCTCGCAGTTCTGGGGAGTCGGTAATAGGCGCAAACTTGTCTTCGGCTTCCGAGTTGGCAATTGTGTATGGCAGCTTGCCACTCGGGTTAACAACGCCGTAAAGGATGTCCACGATTGAGTTGCCACTCTCTTGGCCGGGGAAGTGGGCAGCGACTATGGCTTTGACATTTGGGTGAGAGGCCCAGGGCATGGTGTTTGGCCCTCCAGAGTGTGTGATGACGACGGTGTTGGGACAGCGATCAGCGACATTCTTGACAACAGCCGCGCTGTTCCAGTCAGCTTCGAGAGTGGTCCTATCAGAACCTTCTGAGGCCCATGTCTTGAGAAAGACCAGACAAACGTCGGGAGGGGAAGGGGCGAATGTGGAGAAAGCAAGATTGGGATCGGTGGCTAAGTAGTTGTTGTTAAGAATAAATTGTACGATAGACCCATCAGCAGCCGCGCGTGCTTTGATTGCATCCATCGGTGTCACAACATATGTAGGTCGACCAGTCCTTTATGGGTATTAGTTTTGGTTTCAAAATAACAGAATTGCAACTTACCCTGAACCGCCTCCAATCGTCAAGGTACCATATTCGAACCCTTTATCGCGGATGACATTAAGAGTGTATACACCATTGATATTATCACCAGCGTCATTTCCAAACACGCCTATGTTCTTTGGGGCCTTTAGTGGAAGAATATTTCCTGTATTCTTAAGAAGCACTGTTCCCGCAGCTGCCGCATCGCGGATGAGTTTTGCGTGCGTTCCGCGTGCGTCGACGTTGGCTTTGGCGCCATAAACAAAGGACTGGAGATAAGGATGGATTCCCCATTTGTTCAATGAGGCCGACGATTGGTCTATAGACGGGTAACTTGTGTCCTGTTTCAGGAAGAAGTATGGCGTCATAACGCGGTGCACCATATCGTCGATTCGAGCCATCGTTAAAGATCCGTTATTTACCCCGATAGTCAAATTTCCTCCAAAATATGAAGGTCCTGGTGATTGGAAATTGATCGAACCCGGCATATCCATGTCCAAGCCGGCCTTGACAGACGCGACGCCGGAGTGGGTGGCACCCCAGTCACTGATGACGTATCCCTGGAAGCCGAGTTCTTCCTTCAGCAAGCCGTTCAAGATCTTTGAGTTCTGGCAAGCGTAGGATGCATTAAGGCGGTTGTATGCACACATCACTGACGAAACTCCGGCATGAAGCGCATTGGCAAAGGGCCACATGTACACCTCATGCATCGTCCTGTCGTCGATGTTGGAGGAAACAGCATCGATTTTAATGCCTCCATTGTTGGAGGGAACTCTCTGAGTTTCTTGTTCATTACCGATCCAGTCTGCGTGGTCTAGTTAGTATCTCATCCGTATCTTTCACAGAATCGTCATCGACGTACGTTTAGCATTGGCTTGCACGCCAGTACTTTGGATCCCAGTGATCGTTTCCTCCATGGCTACTCCCGTAAGATACGGATCAGGTGAGAAACCTATCAACGCGTCAGTATGCCTAAATACGTGTACCAAAGCAGGTAGGTAAATACACACCCTCCCACCCCCTTCCAGCATATGCAGAGCGACCTAGCGGCCCAGCTACAGGCCCAAGCATAACATGTGCTCCTTTAGCCTTAAACTCAGCACCTAAATATGAACCTCGCGTGTTCATGAGTTTCCGGTCCCATGTCGCGGCAATAGTCAGGCCAGCGGGGAAGACAGACACAAAGGTTGCTTGCCGAATAGCTGCAGGGCCATCTTGCATACAAAGTCCCTTGAAACCAAGTCTCGCGATTGGTACGAGATTACCTAGCTGTGTGAGTACATTGGAGATGAGTTTCACATGGGCGATTCTTACCAACACATGGGCCCCGAATGTTCCCTGTGAGGAGGCCGGCCTTTTCATCTAGAGTCAGGTTTGCGGCAAATATGCGCGCCTTGGCGAATGCAGCCTCCCATCCATTCCCATCAGTAGAAGCTAAATCCTGTCAGCGCGATCGCACGTATATTGACAAGTTGGTGGACTCACGGCTCGGGTAGACCGGGGGGCTGCTTGTAAACAAATCGTGGTCCCATGAGCTCTGCGCACTGGCGACCAGGAAGAACGATATCAAAGTAGTTAGGAGCTTGCCCAGACGTAGGTGAGCCATGTTGTAAGAGAATAAATCACCAATCCACTCGAAAAAGAGGGATCTGCGGATCGCAGAAGAGAAGAGCACGGCAGCTGTCTTATACTTGACTTGCGCCCACATTGCCAAGGAGGCGTCCGCCACAACCTGGGGAAGCTGCGGGAGGGGAAACATAACGGCACGGCTCATCTGACAGGCAGCGGCTTTGTTGGTAGCATTCCAGGGGCAGAAACGTCTTCGAGATGTAAGTACGAGGCAGGTGATAGGTCATGGTAGTTTTTACGGCGTCATGTAACGAGGCACCAGGACACTATTCATCAGCCAAGTCCAGCGCCAAGGGAAGATCAATAAACAAATTGTCGATACGAGATCGCGACTGGCAGTGCCGTGAAATAGCGGCGGAGTCTAGAGGGCGCCCGCTTGCGTCTAGCTCCAGCCACACATATGTTCCGACGGCACTACTACCGACGGGGATAATACGCAGAATAAAGGAGCACCTAGGGAATGTGGGACCTTGGATGTGGAACCGCTGACCTCTTTGTGCACAGTAACGGTCCGATGCCTTGTTTAATCAAAGGTAGACATTCAAAACTGAAGGGCTGGTTATTATGCGCCTCGTGTTCATAGTTCGCATGATACCGACGATCACAGGCGGGGAACAGTCCATATCGGGGTTCTAGGCCAGACGCCTAGTGGGGAATATTCGGCAGAGATGTAAATGTGAGGTAGTGAATGGGCCCATGGATATATGGAGATGTTCTCGTATAGAGCTGGTTTGATAGGCTCATAGGTCGATACTACTCGAGTAAGTGTGGTCTCACTCTTGTTGTGTTGTTGTTGGACCGATGTCATGCGACCAGGGTGAGGGATTGGGATGGCCCGAGCAGCGAGCTTTCCCCGGGTTTTAACCCCGCCATCGAGGCAAGATAGCTTCAAATATGAGAAATGCGATGTGCGCTAAAGCAATAAGTATACTGAGCTAAGAAATGCCCAGAACGCCCAGGCAGGCTTTTGACCTCTTGGTTGCATATGTCGTATATACATACATACTTTCATTATAGATACATATACTACACAATAGATATGCACTGAGGGCGTGACTGAGACTTGTGTCTTGCGCACTACCAGGTTTTGATGTCACGACTCGGTACCATCACCATCCCCGTAGGACGTAGTATATCCAATTATGGTATTGTTACAAACAAACATCAAATGGCCTAACATCCATAACGGATCTCCACTTGTAGATTCCCGCCACCTAACGCCGAACGGCCACATGCTCATATTCATCTAACCAACCCCCCCTCCAACCCCTCCAACCTCCTCAACCGAGAAACCTTCTCACATTTCCCCCCACATGTTCCAGGTCGAGCAAAAATGTATCATGTCCAAACAAACTCGCGTCCTCGCCAAGCTCCACATGGGTCACCCTCTTGTTTCCTCCACTCCTCAGCGTCTCCGCGATCTCCCGTTGTTGCCATGCCGGGAACAAGATGTCGCTCGCCACACCTAGCACAAGAGTGGGGATGTCTCGCATCGGCTGCAGTCCTTTCACCAAGTCTGCGGGGGGAGCAGTGGACGTTGCGATAGGCCCGTTGAGGTCGACAGGAACCTGGCCAGGCTGTTCTACGTACGGCGTCTCGGGTAAATCCAGACTGCAGGTCGATGAAGAAAAGTCCCCTCCAGATGCCTCTAAGCTGTCTGACCGCTCCGCCCTCCTCAGAGCGGTAGCATGTTGGTGTTCGGCACCCAGATCAAACAAGTCCATCGCCTTGCTCACATACAGCAAGCTATTCGGATCATACTCCAAGCAGAACTTCTCGCCTGCATGGTCCAAATAAGTCTCAATGAGAAAATCTGGACACAGTGCTGGCTGCTTGCTCGGATCCGCACGCCTCCTCCCAAACCGCTGCTCCCACTCTGGACCGCTGCGATATGTCACCGTCGCGATCTCACGCGCCAGCTTCATCCCTGCGTGCGGCGGCACCCGATCGTAGTAGTAGCCCCGCGCCCAGTTCGGGTCCATCATCAGTACCTGCCGCTGTGTGTGTCGCATCGCAATGCTGTAAGGGTGCGAGCGGGCGCAACCTGAGATCGATACAACGCGGCCTACGCGGGAAGGGAAGTGTACGCCGGCCGCCAGGGACTGCATGCCGCCCATACTGGCGCCGACACTAGCGTAGAGCTTGTTGATGCCGAGGCCGTCAAGCAGGCGAAACTGGGCGCGCACCATGTCGTTCAGGGTGAGAATCGGGAAGCGGGTGGCGTAGTTCTTCCCGTCGGCTGGGTCGATGCTACTTGGTCCAGTAGAGCCGTAGCATCCGCCTATAACATTTGTGCAGATGATATGGTATTTATCCGTATCTAGGCACCCTCCTGGCCCAATAAACTTCTCCCACCATCCAGGCTTCGGGTTCTTCTCTGTCGAGTGCGCATGCGAGGATGCGGAGAGCCCAGTGTGGAGCAGAATCGCATTCGATTTGTCGGCGTTGAGCTTTCCCCAGGTCTCGTATGCGATATTGAACTCAGGTAGGACACCGCCCCAGTCGAGCAGTATAGGGTCTTTGCAGTGGTAAACCTCTGTTGCGCCACTGGTATAGGAAGGCTCCGGGCCGCTTGCATGAGAACGCGCCTCCAGCGTCGCCGTCTTGCTCTCGAGCGCATCGAGGCATGGGAAGGACATTGCCGGGTTCGAGGCATCTGTCGCTGCTGGAGCCTCTGCTCGCCTTGACGGCTGGGTGTGGAGCTGTCGTGAGGAATGGTGGCAGGCCGGAGCAGCCGCAGACATGGCCGGTCTGGCGGCCGAGAGTGGTCGGCTCCATGATCTCGAGAAAGGTTTGATTGGTTTTGAAGCTATCCGCGTCGCGGACACGGCCGCTCTTGAGGCGCTCATTGTTCTATGAACTCGTTTGCAGCAGGCCCCCGATAAATTGACCACGGCGGCGGCTATTTGAACAGAGAGACGTCGGTGATGAAGCTCCGACAGTCGGCTTGGTCACCAAGCATCCACCCATCAAGGCTAAATGGCAGAAACTTTAAATCTCTCCTAATATGGAGGCGGTAAGTTTTTGCTGTACATGACGTGATTTCACGTGCCCTTTTTTTCTTAATTGGGTATAGACAGCGGCCGCTCCCGCGTTTAGCTTATTCCAGGCAGAACAGACCATCTTGCGTAGGCAACCTCGGTGGATGTGGGGGAGGGAGGCGTCACCATCTCGCCACTGATATTCGATATTCAATTCCGTAGGATAAACAAATGGTTTAGAGTAGCAACATTTCCGGTTCACTATATCATTTCCAAAGTTTACATTTCACCAATTTAGACTACCGAAATAGTGTATTGTTTGCCACGATCCCCGCACCGTCATTCGCTGAACAAGTCCAATGGCATTCCCCAACTTTCTCACGGCGTTCTCCTCCAGCCTCCAAGCCATTAATCCGTTCAGCACTCCTCCGAACTCTCACATTGATCCCACCGTCGCCGATGTCCTTGTCGTCAAAGCAATGCTCCAGAGCCTCTCCCTTCCCCTCGAGCTCATCGACACCATCATCGACTATGCCGAGTACTGGCCTCACACCTCCGCCGTGCTCCCGGGTATCAAACCCGCCTGTGCGCAAGGTAATACACGCGAAAACTATTTTGTTGTATGTCCCCCCTCACTTTGCCCATCCGTAGCCCACTAACATTTCAAGACACGCACCCTCCCTCTCGGATGTCTCTCAAGCTCCCCTTCCACAGACCCCAGCCGTGCGCCTCCACCAGCAAGCCAAGGCAATATGAGACCGCATGTCTTCCCACCCACTCAATCCGAGGCCTCGAAAGCAGCAACCGCCGCCCTGTATGCAGCATGGGCGCGGACCTCACAGCCGCGTGAAGTGCATCCATGTCGGAAAATCGTTTTTAAATTCGGGATGCGCGATCAGGGGTGGGGCGGGGATTACAAAGATCACGGAACTTATAATGGGTCGTTTACGTGGTTAGATGTTGGGAGAGAGCGGGCGAGGGCCATTGACAAGTATGAGAGTGAGACCTTGGAGAGATCTGCGGAGTTGCCGCAATCAAAAAGGCAGCGGAAAGAAAGTTCACAGAGCGATGTGGAGAAGACGTTAGCTTGGAATTTGGAGTCTGTGGATCCCCCATTGAAAACGAATGTATCTCCGACAGGGCGTCAGGCGTGGCTTGATGAAGAGAACAGGGTACGTATGGCGCTTGAACTGGAGCATCCGTTCTTGCCGCATGACAAGACGTTGCAGAAGAATCTAGTTGCGAAAAAAGAGGCAGTGGACTACACAATCGTATGGCGCTGGGATGACGATATTGATGCCGAATCCGATGACGCGGAAGAGTTGCAGAAGGCCGGCCGCGGTAAGGCCACAGGAAATGGCGAGTTCGTTCGGAGTTTGGAGGTTGGAGATGTGGTGACTTTGTGGGCAAGAGCGAGGTTTCCGGGGTGGTCTATTACGGTAATGGATGTTGAGGTCGATATGTTCTGGGCTGTATAATATATCTATGCAATCCATGGTTGCATGAGGCTAGGGTTTGTAGAATTGGACAGGGTTCCAGAGAGGCCAGTAGCTTTCCGTCAATATATAGTAGATAAATAGTATGCAGAAATTAGCAACGCCTTTCAATTATTTTTCTAGCTGCCTATATTGCTCTATTCTTCATTTATGGCCCATCTCTTCGCTTATTAAATCATTTGCCCGCCCTCAATCTAATACAACAGTGAGCGTCACCGAAAATAGTGTGAGTAATTTAAAGTTGGATTCTTTAAAAAACAGATAAATTCGATGATTGTTTTAGCTTTTGTGAATTTATCCTAAAACGCAAAGAGTACTTATACAAAAAACACTGGGGAAAAAGAAATTTAGGAAGCAATTACGGAAGTACAACCAAAGTATGATCATACCAGGGATAAAATGATATTTTGTCTCGAGGCTCGCCAAGACATGAGATCGAGAGAGAGACATGGATTTGAAACTCCGATGTGATTGGTTGTCGCTTGGACCTTGGAGAGCAACTTTCTTGAACCCTCAGCCTTGTCTGCCACTGCCGTCAACCGCAACAAATTCTGGCTCCTACAATAACCCACCGTGCTCCATTCCACGTCCTTACTGCCCAGTATCAAGGGGCTAGAAACAATGTCCCGAGGCGCCTACCGGTAGACAAGCACAACCTGCCAAAATGGCATCCTCATTCGTACCGCGCGTCGTCTTCCCCCCGAACCTCAACCTCCCCCGCTCATACTTCCTTGGCCATCATGCCGCCGGCCTCTCGAAGATGGTCACTATGCTTTCACACATCGACCTTATCATCGAATGCCGAGACTACCGCGTCCCCCTCACCTCTCGGAACCCCCTCTTCGAAGGCTCACTCGCCGGCCGCCAACGACTCGTCGTCTACACGAAGCGCGATCTCGGGAGTCGAAACCGGCCCGCCGACAAGGCGCGCGAGGCTATAATCCGAGACTGGCACAAGCCGCAGCAAGTTCTCTTCTCGGACCACAAGTCGAAGAAGGATGTGCGGTCTGTGCTCGAGTTTGCGAAGCAGCATGCCCAAGAGCTGGATAGCTTGACAGGGAGTCGTATGCTCATCGTCGGCATGCCGAACGTGGGCAAGTCCTCTCTCCTTAATGCGCTGCGCATGGAGGGCGTCCACCGTGGAAAGGCGGCATATACGGGGGCGCAGCCGGGGATCACACGCAAGATTGCGTCAGGAGTTAAGATTGTGGACCGTGACCCTGAGGCTGGGTCGGAAGGCGTGTACCTCGTTGATACGCCTGGAGTCTTCGTGCCATTCGTGCCGGACCCGGAGAGCATGCTTAAACTGGCGCTATGTGGAAGCGTTAAGGACACGATTATTGCACCCACGACGCTGGTGGATTACCTCCTTTTCCACATAAATAAGCACGACCCAAAACTTTATCGCGAGTATTGCCCGCCAACGAATGATGTTCATGAGATGCTCAATGCAGTGTGCCATAAGACTGGTCGGCTGCAGAAAGGAGGGGTGCCGGATATAGAGGCTGCAGCACTGTGGTTGATTCAGCGTTGGCGACAGGGGAACATGGGGTGCTTCGTGCTCGATGAGATCGAAGAGGATGGGCTTGCAAAGAAGATGCAGGAAGAGGTTGGAACGAGTTTGAGCGCGGCCAAGAAGGCGAAGAAGGAAGCGCAGAGGCAGAGGAGTAAGACGAGATTCTTGGAAAGCAAAGCATAGTGGAGACTGCTGGGTGGTGTCTTTCAGAGAATGGATTCGCAACTGTACAGTACGACTAGAATTCTGGGACACAGTGTAAGTTCCATACGATCAATACCTCTATCCCATCTTGGGATATGATTTACGAAAACACCAAACTGTATCATATTATTGTATATATATTAAACTGTCGTAATTAAAATATTATACTGGCTTGCACCATGGCTCGTATCGATTGTTCGTCTTAAACCAGAGTATCTGTCCGCAGACGCCATCTTGTGATGCCGTCCAATGTTTACTATCATCAAGGACACCAGCTACCACCATACTCGCTGCTCAAAAACACTTCTATCTACACTTCACATGAACCAGGCTTGTCTTGACTTCTCGTTTCCGCCCTTCAAGCACAAATGCAGTCAGCTTCCCACCCTTTAAGCATCCTGTATCTATCCCCTTCGTAAAATCGCCAAGTGATAGGCCCCGTCGAGAATCATGCCCGTATATGACTGTGGTGCGTTCATCCTCTGGGAGATGGGACTGAAATTCGTTCCATAACTATATTTGTGTTAGTAACTTAAGTAAACTCAACCGAATGCAGAATTATACCTTCGTCCACACACTTCCCTTGTGCCTCTCACTTGGTTCAAGTTTCTTTAGGTTTATAGTGCGAATGTTCATAACCATAAAGGGGTCCTGCCTTCTGAGCTTCAAGCCAGGCATCAAACCGGCATGTACCACAACCAAACTCCCCATCCCTTTGATATCCCCAACTTTAAGGATAAGTGGCAGATCCTTCAGCCACTTCACGTGTTCGTTTGTAAGCTGTTTCGCAAGCTCCTTATGCTTCTGCTTCCTCTCAGGATGCTTCTTGCCACGGCCCTCAATAGCCGGCCCGCTAACCTCGACATCTGAGTCGGCATCCTCTCGTCCCGACGCCTTCCGCCTCGGCGGCGAGCTGTGAGCTCCGGACACTGACTTTTCATGCAACTTCTTCCATGCCTTCAGAACACCATCCTCATGATTTCCCCTCACCGCGCTCGCGCCCAACTGCATCAGCAGATCTAACACGCCGATAGAATCGGGGCCTTTGCTGATCATATCGCCTGCGCAAACCAGGTGGTCACGGGTCGAGTCGAAGTCCAGCTTCGCCAGTAGTCGCTCTAGGTCGCTCCTCATGCCATGGATGTCTCCGACTACAATCAAGCGACCTTGGAGGCCGCTGTTAGAGTTGCCCTGTCGGCCGACCTGCGGCACAAGGGAGTGATCTAGGGTCTTAACGAGAGTGATGCTGGCTGGGTCCGGAGAGAGATTGTCCGAGTCTTCCATAAGAGATAATGCCGTGACGGCTTCCGGGAGCTGATCGGTTTCGGAGAGTGATTCCCATTCCACCGTATCCGAATAAGTGGACGAAGAGAGAGATATGTTGTCTCGGGCATTGTACTTGAAAACAAAGAGGAGAGAGAGCGTGAAGAGGGTGAGGCAGATGCAGTGCCGGACGCGGAGACCACCGAATGCGGAGGTTATGAGCTTTTTAGGTCCCGGCGCATCATATTGCGGAGGACAGGAACTCATTCTCGGGCCAGGAGTTACTTCATCATTGTAGAGGCTGTTTGGCGTCAGAGCCTGGGCGTCATTGTCTTGCTTCATGCGTAGACGATTGGCCCACCTCCCAAGGTGGCTGTTCTGGGAATCAACCGCTTCGGCTTTGGTGCTCGGTGGATGTAATGTTGGCGATCTTTCACTAAAAAGTGTAGAGATATATATAGTACCGTTCAAAGGGGCCAAAAAACAATATAGACGTTATTCAAGTAAGTAGTGTTTAAAATCTATTATTCGTATGTTGTGGTTTAATGAAGAGCAACAGAGTTTTGGGTGCCTTGGCGCTTGCGTGTACCTCTGACGTTTTTTGTCGTCGTCAACAGTCGCTGTCTTAACACGTGACTAACTGATGGTCCTACTTTCATAATTTAAAGTAATAACTCACAAGGCGGTAAATTATTTGGTGGGTAATAACCTCATCTCTATTAATTTGAATGCCTGTCTGTCTCCCTCCTTGCAAAAGTCTCGATAGGGTACCTCTATTAACTCCGACATCCAACTCCAGATCTTGCTTCCCCATATTACAGAAGAAGAAAAAACGATCATGCTGCAGCTTCTAGAAATACAGGCCCTCCAGCTCCAATCAATCGCCTCAAATGTGCAGTCATTATATATACATCGTCCCTTGTTGGAAGGCGACGACCGAAATCCGTGATGTTGAACACCGGCCAGGCCAGCGAACAGGTCGGAAACCGAAAGCAAAAAAAAACATCGTTGGTATTCGCACAAACAAGAATCAAGAGAGAGAGGCAGACGAAGGCTATTGTACAACAAGGTTCTACCAACAAGGTAGCAACTTTGTGAGTTTCGGAATCAACCATTGCGGATTTCCGACGCCGAGGTAATAACAGGATTCTTATTGATTTCAATTTCTCGTGCGACGGCAATCGTGCTTGATGCGTTCAACTGAGCCTGGCCTTCTTTGCGGAACCTTGAGAAAGCTCGGAGCCGTTCTTTACCTTGGACACTGGCGAGCTTGACATGGGTGAGCTCCGCGGAACAGAGCCTTTTGGAGCGCCTGGAACCGGCGAGGAAG
Source organism: Pseudogymnoascus sp. 04NY16 (assembly GCA_001630575.1). Lineage (NCBI taxonomy): Eukaryota > Fungi > Ascomycota > Leotiomycetes > Thelebolales > Thelebolaceae > Pseudogymnoascus > Pseudogymnoascus sp. 04NY16. Next base: position 18,129 of record LNAU01003042.1, read on the forward strand.
GGGTTTGAGCCACAAAGAGGGCCCTCTCGTTACCTTTCTCGGCCTTTGTCGCCGGACCCGCAGGAACTCGGTGCTGGACGCCGAGGGTTTGGGCCGTGTACCACGGAAGCTCCTCGTCCTTGAACTCCGTGAACGTCAGATACGGATAATCGTTGGGCAGACGAGGGATGTTTGAGCGCGAAATCATGAGCTCAGCAACCACGGCCCTCAGCTCTTCTTTGACGGTATTCAACGAGTCTCGAAGACGCTGCTTCCCCTTCGCCGTCATATCAAATTTCTTGTGCCAATCCTCCAGGTCTGCAGCCTTGCAGTAAGATCCGCCACCAGTGCCAATATCGGTGTAGAACTTGGAACCGCCATCGACCGCAGCATAGCCATGACCTGCCATCGTCTCCTTGACAATATATTGGCGGACAAGTGTGAGAGCCTGCCAATAGTAGACATCGTTGGCATAAAACGCACGCCCTGGTGTCGCTGCAGCTGGGTCGTTGCTTGGAGGGTGCAGCATGGCCCGAGGGAAAAAGGTTCGGAGGCGCTCTTCAATCTCCATCTTGCGAACGGTCTGCTCTTGAACCTTCTTGTCGGCAATATCGCAGAGAGTAAGGCCGTTGGCTGTATTCACAAGAGTCTGCTTATTGATCGCAGACGGGACCTTCCACAGCCCCACGATTCTGATCATGGACTCTCGGAAGATGACGGGCGAGCGAAGGCGGACTCCGATATCAGCCCAGTATTCGACGTCTCTCAGAACGCGTTGCCAAAGATAGGCGCCGGTGCGGAGGAGGTGCGTCTCAATATCGCGGCGAACGCACGGGACAGCCTTGAGAGGTTCTGCAGCCTGGAGCAGGCGAAGGGAGTCGTTCACCAGTGCTTCGTCACCAGGAAACAGGATCGGATCGATGTTGCACATGCAGCGAAAGAGATTATCGTAGATGTGGAGGTAGTCTGTGCCGATCTGGGTATCGACGGCGTTGAAGTTGAAAATGGCCTGTTTGGCCGCTGGGGGAGCCTGGCAACAGTTAGATGAAGTCGACGGATTTTTGTGAGGAGAAACATACACATACCATAAATTCAAACTCGACGAAGCGGCCTCTCGGATCGGGCCTCATGTGAAAGCGCCACTTGATGGTTTTTCCATCCTCGCGTTGCTTCGGAGTGACGTGCGCGGGAGGGTTGATGCCCAGGAGCTCGGAGAATTTTGTGGATGCCGAAGAGAGCATGCTGGAATGCAGGTTCCACGTGTCTCCGGTTGGTGCCAGGATGAAGACATCCGCCCCCTGGAAATGAGGGTACTGAGCTGGGTTGAACATCTTGTCAGAGGCCAAGACAGGATATCAGGTTGTTCTGAGAACGAAGTCAGTCACTGTTCATATAAAAAGCGAGGTAGGACATGGACCATAAGGATGGAGTCTGAGTGAGATGAAAGTTGGGGGACTGACCTGAGTGATGATGTTGATGATATGGGTCCAAATAGACCGAGACGGTCTTCTGAGAGGGCCGGAGGCTGAAGCTGGTCAGATATTTGAAACTTGGCAACCGAAATCAAAGAATTTGAAAATATGAAGGTGTAATGATGAATGCTGTTGCTGTGTTCTGAGAAGACGGATATGGTTGGATATGAATGAAGTATGGATAAGAGGGCAGCCCGAGATCATACAGGTTATATGAAGTTGAGTGCCTGATATTGCCAAAGGGTCGGTGAACTCCAGTTGTAGACTTCTGATCAGCCTGAAGTTCAACTTGAGAACCAATAGCGCATTGAGTGAGCTGTAGGAACTATGCAGAAGGCCAGGACTGATTCATGTCATGGAAGGATAAATGAGAGGTAGGTGACCAGGTTGGGTTATATGTTTGGAGGAAGAAGATGAGACGACGCAATGGAATAGAAGACATACCAAGATGAACAATGTGGGCAGCTTGAAGCTCTGTATATTAGTTAGTGATGAAATAGACATTCAGATATATGAATCTTACCTGAACAATGAGTGGAGGTGAGCCACGATCCAAAGTGTGTACTCGTATCAGCGAGTTTTGGTGATTGTGCCGAGTTGTGGTTGTGAAGGAAGCGGAAACCAGACGAAGTTCACGTCAGTGGTAAATAGCAACCACGACCCACGCTAGCGCCCCTTAACCAGTTCACTTCTGTTGACGCTGGGCAATAGTTAGTTAAAGTTTGGGCGTTAAGACGGGTTCCTGGGAGCTGAGGCGCTCAACTTCTCGATGTCAGAAATTGAAAACCCACATACCCCAACATCCAAGACCACACCCACACTTGTAGGAGCCCAAGAACAAAGCAGTGAATACATATAGTCGAGAATGGCGAACTTTGAATGAAGCAGATGATTCACCATCTTCTCTCCACCTCGTACCTCTGAGAACAACTACGATTTATACATACAAAGAACAGAACATAAATTACCTCGGATTGTACCAACGTAGTGGATACCACTATAGGTTCATTCATTCCAGTAACAAGGAGAGAATGTTTTCACAAGAGATGCTCTGAGGTTGTAGGCTTATACTTGACTTTGGTGGATTTATTGAACACCTATAATGATGGCGTTGGTATGGAATGTTGAAGAAGTATACATCACAGTATCTGAAGGCAACATATAGAAAGGTTGAATATGATTACTATCTCAGAATTATGAAATAGGCAATAATGAATACTTGAATACATACAACTATGGTATACTATTTATCTTAGATGTGGAGTGGTTATTTTTGGCAACATCACAAGAAATTTGAAGGCTTCAAGGCCACAGGCCGCAAACTGATGTCATATCCCCTGAATTTTAGACAAGAACGAACAATAACAAAAACATAAGGAAATAAAACGATTGGATGCCCTCAGATCAGCTCTCAAGTTCTCACTGCCAACACTTGCTGGTTCTGCTCCTGTTGATACAAGAGCAGGTCAGTAGGTTGGCCTGCAATTTTGGCTTTTTGGACACATTGGTCATCACCGGGCAAAGAAACGCGCATTCCCACCTAACCAGCAACAATCTGAGGAAGCATGTCGTGCTGCGAAATCGAATAATGAAATCTAACGTGCATGTCAGTACGAGGAAAGTGGGCACAAAGTTGCTGATTGCAATCATACCAGGTAGCTCCGATTGAAAACTATAACGCCTTCATCGGCCTGTCGATCAAGAGATGTGGCCAGAATATCAGCCCCCAACCCCCATTAGAAGCTTCCAAACCGACATTGATCCCACTTGGAACCACAGGCTCTCAGGACGTTGCAAAATGTCGTCCTTGCCACCCTATTCCCCATCTCAATCACAGCATCAAACGTGCCCAATCCCAGACTGCGTGGTATGGCAGGGCAGCACGGCAGCCCAGCTAAGATTTCTGTTCCTAGCTTGCGCATCCCTAATCAACTGTTCACACAGCGACTAGGTAGCATTACGAGGTGAGTTTGTCGTCACTGCTGGGTTGCTTGGAGAGTATGTTGTAGGAGTAGGAGAGTTGACGTTGGGAATCGCGTGTATATTGAGATAAACGCGACAAACGCACTAGTCCCGATTTGTAAATTTCAACCGGAGCCTGACGACCTTGGGCCATCTAACGGAAGCTCACGACAACGAACTCTCCATCACCACCGCAATAGCGTTTGACCCAGCTCCTGTTCAATTGTCAGAAGCTGACCTCCACCCGCCATCATGGTAAGTCAGATTGCGATTCCCACTCTCCCAGCACCACTAACGTCCACAGGCGCGCAATTCAGAAAAGGCGCAGTCCATGCTCTTCCGCTTCCGCGAAGCCCAAGCCGCAGATCTCGGAATCCTCGATGCTGGCCGCTCGCGGCGCCCAAAGCTGATCACCTCCGAAACCTCTATTCCGTCATGCGAGAAGTGGCGTGGACAAGTGCTGAAGGAGATCTCGCGGAAGGTCTCGAAGATCCAAGACCAGGCGCTGAGCGACTTCATGATCCGCGACTTGAACGATGAGATCAACAAGGCTATGCGGGAGAAACACATGTGGGAGGTGCAGATTCGGAACCTGGGAGGGCCGAATTACATGAGGAGTGCGAAGGTTTATGATGAGGCTGGTCGGGAAATACAAGGTGCTGGGAAGGGATATAGGTATTTTGGACGGGCAAAGGAGTTACCGGGTGTCAAAGAGCTCTTTGAGGCGCAATCGAAGCCGAAAGAAGAGAAGCCGTTGGAGAGTCGTGCGGATCTGAGGAAACAAGTTGATGCGGCATATTATGGGTACAATCTGGATGAAGAAGATGGAACGTTACTCGACTACGAACTATTCAAGGAGAAGGAAGCGTTTGATAATCTTCTGAAGCAGGGGAATGGAGAGGTTCCAGACGGCTGGGAGCCACTTCCTGGGGATAAGGGTGATGGAGAGGGCTGGAGGCTGCCAACACTGGACCAAGTGCAAGAGGAACTGGTTGAGAGGAGACGAAAGAGGTTACTGGACAAGCTGGGATAACCTTTGAATGGTCTATGTACAGTATGTGTTGGAGGCAAGGAAAATGTTTTAGTATTTCAGACGGGATTGTAAGCAAATATACCACTTCAGAAGAATATACCTGGTCGTGAACAATGTTACTTGGAGAGGGTTAAATTGCCTTTATATTGGGAAACGTTTCCACGTGTAGGAAGGAGTCTAATCGCCGGCTCTGTCGTTTCAATTGCCCGAAGAACAAGATATAGCTTCGTATGTGGTGCGGTAGCTTGTCTTAGCATCGGCGAATAAGCCAGCATTATGAAGCTTAATTCCGCTCACATGGCGTCCAGGGACAAATTGAAGCATTTCGCCATCCCGCCCTCCAATTATACGGCCGCCAATTATATTTCGCCCATACAATAACCCACTTACCGCGGTCGATCCACAAAATTTCTATCACATTTTTGTTGATCTGTCACTTATAAAACGACGGTCTCGATCACCTGACCCGCTATAAAACATGTCACGACGACGCCGGAACATGCAGGTCGCTTGCCCCGGGCCTTGCCCGTGAGATGAGGCCCACGATTGGTCGCGGCGATCCATAACACACGGCTCAAACCAAATCTTGCTGTGGAGTGACCTGCCGTTCTGCATGCATACTGTATCGGGCTATCTCACCGGCCACTCTCGTCCAACTCATTTCCGTCGGACATCCACAGCACATCCACAATCGTCTTGTTTGCATCACTCCTCAGCGCCGTCCTGGGCGCCATCTGTCACACGCTATCATCCCGAGCTATGCGCACAGTGGCTAGGAATGGGCCATACGTCGTCCCATAGGTGTAACGGCCAAGCTCGCTCACATAAAAAAACATGGCACGAAATGCCGATCATGATCGCGATTGCTCCAACCAATTCTCGCCGGCTTTGTGCGTCGTCGCACTGCGTGGCGTTGTGCTATCTGGTCCGCTGGCAGTCTGTGGCGCTGGAGAAAATTAAAACGCTGTCGTGGTCGCTTCTGGCCACGAAAACGGTGTTTCCTTAGAGACTTCTGGTGACCATAACCGTGACAGCCACACTGACTCGGGTGTTTTTGTTCCCGCTGGTGGAGAGAAGTGAGGATGAAATAGTTTGTTGATTGGGCATGCGGCATTGCCCCTGTCTAGCTGATATGATATTCTGCATGTTTCGCGATTGTGGCATAGTTATTCTCGTACCACCCGCCTCGGCCTTGTCCAACTAGCACAAAGGAGGGGTAGTGGTGCTTGTGCCTTACTTGCTAAGTGGGTGCGCTTTGCCGGTAACCTCATCCCGTCCAAACGATAAGATGAGCCTTTGAAAATCACCGGGTCTTCGGCGACCACCAGGGTGACAGGCTGCATGTTCTGGCTACACTATGTCATTTGGCTGCAATCATAAAGAGATCTAACACTCCTTCCACCGCACAACTATACACCAGTCCGCACTGGCTCATGCCTGTCGCATCCAGATAGTCAGTTACTCACTATGAGCGACGATGGAGCTTACGCCTCCAAATCTCCAACTTGGATGACGGCGGGTGCAGCGGCAGAGGGTTATCCTCCGAAAGGGTCCTCTCCGAAAGACTCTTCTAGAAAAAGCTCATCTCCAAAGGGCTACTCCCCGAAAGGCTCTTCTCCAAAAGGTTACTCTCCAAAACCCGGATCGGAACATGAGCGCACCTCGCACTCTCCACCGTCAATCTACAACATCCCCCTCGGGGGCTCACCGGGCGCCGATGCGCCTACAGCTGAAGAGCAGGCTGCCGCAGACAAAGATGCGGCTGAAGCGCCAGTTCAGGCTGAGAACGGAATCGCGATTGACAGCGACCAGGGCTCCTTCTTCGATGATGGCTACGAGACGGACTCAAACCCGTCTATTTCGACGTCCCTCGCGAGCAGCATGCGTAATTATAAGTTCGAGAATGGGCGGCGCTATCACCGTTTTCGGGAGGGCAGGTACAATTTCCCGAACGATGAGATGGAGCAGGATCGCGAGGACCTAAAACACGCGTTGGTAGTGAAGCTGTGCCAGAAGTATTATTTTGCGCCTATTCATCATAACATGCAGTATGTTGCTGCTCCGTTTCTGATATTATCAGTCTTATGGGGGTACTACGCTAACAGCCGCCCAGAAATATTTTAGACATGGGAACAGGGACAGGCATCTGGGCGATTGAGGGTAAGACCTTCGATCCATCGCAAGAGACGAGTAACTAACGAGCACAGTGGGCGACCAACATCCCGAAGCCACCGTCCTCGGTGTGGACCTCTCCCCGATTCAGCCCGAATGGGTACCACCAAACGTGAAGTTTATGGTCGACGACATCGAGAGCCCCTGGATCCATCCCCCTAATCACTTCGATCTCATACACTCACGGCACATCGTCATGGCTGTCAAAGACTGGCCCCGCCTGCTCCAAAACGCCTACAGGTGCGACCCCCACTGTCTCTCGCCCCCATCCCATCGCTAACAAAATATCCAACAGACATCTCAAACCTGGTGGTTGGATTGAGCTGCAGGAGATCCACCATTTCCCCCAGTCGCCCTCCGATACCCCCCTACCGGCCGATCTCCCCCTTGTCCAGTTCTGGGACCTCGTCGCACAAGGTCTCGACAACTTGGGCGTCGATTTCAAGCGCACCCTCTCCCTTGCATCCATGGTGCGCGACTGTGGCTACGCGAACGTGACGGAGCGCGTATTCCACGTGCCAATCGGGACGTGGCCCAAGAATCGCACGCTGAAGGAGTGCGGGTTATACTGGAAAACTGTACTTATGGAAGGGCTGAGCCCGATCGCGCTGGGCCCGTTTACCCGAGGATTGGGCTGGTCGCAGGCACAGGTTGAGGCGTTCCTGGTGGGAGTGCGGCAGTGCATGAAGGAGGGGAAGGATAATGCGTTCATGCCTATGCATATCATCTATGCGCAGAGGCCGTGGGATGATGTGTGACTGGGCTATGAACGGGGTGTATCAATTTTTTCCGATCGACGCTGTGAAACATAAATTGGGAGCTGGGAAAGGAGGGGTGTACAGATCAAGGGGTTATGAAGTGATAGGGGTAAAGTGCGGGTGCACAGCGTTCGGAATGGTTTGGATCACGGCAATGGTGCCTTCCTCGGCGGCAGGGTGAGGGCACTGAGCATGCAGGTAGCCATTGAAGCAGACATGGTTGGTAGCGATGACAGGTCTCGGACCGAGAGCGACCCCTTACGTCCCGACCGCGCAAGGCATGTCGGGTGATGCTCATACGGGAAATCGGGTGATACAGTGACGACGGGAGAAGCGCCAACTATCCTCAAATCCGTCATACCGCATGGGAAGCCAAAGACATGCAGAATGGGTTTCATCGGGGGACTGACGTAGCCATAATACCCCTCAAAGAATAGAATTCCTTTTGAAGCCAAATTGTTTCAAGGCTCGAAAACACATGATAATTCCAACATGGCCAAGTGGCTTGGTTAACACCTTCGCTATGCCTTTTTTTCCCCATTTGCAACTGCCGATTCACCACTTTCGTAGATAAACGGCTCGAATGGCAAGCAAACCCCCGCGTGCCCCACTAGACCACCATCTCCGGCGACGGGCCGTCCGCCCCGCGCACCCAGAGTCGTATTGGCCTTGAAATGGACGTTCTAGTGGGGTCTAGCAGGGGTTATTGCAGCAGTGTTTTTTAACCAAGGATGCTGGACGCGAGCACATCTCCCAAAGAGCGTATTTTCTCCGACCGGCAAGATCCCACACGATGGCCCCCCGGTGCAGGGCCGTCTCGCGCATGGCGAGAATCGGTCGGGATCGATCCCATCGCATAAGCGCAGCAAAAGCTCGTAGCCGTAATTGTTCAGCTGGGAGACTGAGAGACGTGACACTGCTTCATGGGTGTCCCAAGGCTGGTCGTTACACCGCTGCGGAATAATGTTTCACGGACATGCAGCCTGTGGGGTTGGAGATGGAGGTGGGCAACCGATAGGCGGTTCGTCCTGTGGATAGCCACGGCGTCGATTTGCGACGTCAGCAGTTGGAGCGAACATAGTTAGCCCACGTCACCCACGATGGTGGTGATGGGAGGGGTATAGGACACATCTTGCCTGACTCGTGCCACACAACACGGCATAGATCCAAGCCGTAGTATGGGTTCGATGCCATACAATAATGCCGCATGAGGGGGCGTGTCGTCGTTGCGGCGTCGGAGAGTGGTAGGTTTCTGCTAACGATACCACCATCTGCAAGGCCTTCATGCAAGTAACCAGGGAATGAGCCGCTGGGTCTGTGCCGCCCAATTGAACATTGCCAATCTATCGTGGTGGTTTCACGCGTTTTCGCTGGGACCAAGTCTGAAATATGCACACCTGACGTGCTTCAATGAGAAGTGTGGAGATACAGTGGGATTTTGCATCCCAGTGATTGTATTGCTGGGTCGGTCTGGTTGTGGGTGAATGCATATCTTGGAAAATGATGGCTGGTATCGCCGGAAATGGAACATACCAAATGCGCAGGAATGGTGTGAGGTGAGGTTTCTGGGACCATGGATCTGGTTCCTGCAAGATGTGTGGATTAAAGGCAGGGTCCACGAGGACAGCTGAGAGGTATAATGACCTTCATGTTGACTGTTTTTGTGGCGTCGACGTTAGGAAGGAAACATCGATTTGTCAAAAGCAATGCGGGAATGTTCTTGGTGAGACTCTGTGTTGCGTTATTCGTATGGAACTGCACAGGAATGGGGTAGGAAGCCGTCAAATTCGGGGATATCGAGATGTCAAAGAGTATAGCCCGAGATGGGATATCTCCAAATGGGAATCTCTGGCCGCAGAAAGAGGAATGCCATCTCTGTCCCTGTCGATCCGTTGATTCCAGCTACGTGGTGGTGTAGCCCTGGTGAAGTTCCTTGTCTTGTTGCTATCTTTATTGTAATATTATAATTATATTACAGCCGACGTGCCGATTGATGCACGGGGACAACGCCAGTCAATCTGCTCCGAACAACCCCGACCAACTCCGAAACTGCACCTCTAATCTCCTCTACAGCCGTTCTCTGCTTGTTAACTTCGGGCCCCCACCCTTCCTTTGCTTCCCCAACCTCCCGTTGGACCCTGCGTTGCTTCCGATCTAGCAGCTTGATTAGCTGCATCCACTTCCTCACCCCTACATCTTCCACACCTTCCACTTGTTCCCTCTATTAACCCCAATTCTCGCCTTCAGACAGGCGCTTCAAGTTATTTAACTTTATAGTTCCGTTACTCCACTCCAGATCCAGGGAATATCCGCACTATAAATCCTAAACTCCAAGCTCCTTACCTACGCTGTCGTGGGCCGTGTACGACCTTATCGTCGTTACCGATCTCCTGGGACGACGTCTCCACAATGGGCGCCACAGAGAACATCACCGGTTCTCCGGTCGACGATGTCATTCGACCTATCGATACAGTTGTCACCGACGACAATGTAAACGTGAATAGTCATGTTGACTCCCACGAAGGCACGAATGGCAATGTCAAGGTCAACATCACCAATGGTCACGTGGAAGACCTACCTGTGGACAACACTTCCCTTCTGGTCAAGCTTTCTCAGACCATTGCCCGTGAGACCGAGAAGGTCGATGCATACTTCCGCGAAAACTCCATCCCCGCTCCTAGCTTTGAGGCTGATGGGCCCTCTGACTATCCCGCTCTTCCCGACGATATCCAGAAAGCGAGAATGGCGGTCATCAAAGCGGCTGCGGATCTGAAGGACTTGATGGTTGGACCCAAAGAGTCTGTGAGATGGATGGCCTGGGATGTGAGTCTTCCGTAGCCTTTGGATTCTCCAAAATGAAGCGCCTCTAATAGCACGCGATAGCATAATAATTCCTTGTCATTAAGGGCTGTGAGCCAGTTCAAGCTCGGTAGGTGCCAACATCACACAATTGGGAATACAAATTCTGACATAGCACGCAGCAAATGCTTTCCCAGTCGGATCAACGGCAACTTTCGCAGAGCTCGCCAAGGTTGCTAACGTCGACGAAATGAACACTCGCAGACTCCTCCGCCACGCCATGACAAACCACATTTTCAAAGAGGTCAGCCCCGGAGTCGTGGCACACACCGCGGCTAGCAAAACTCTTGCTCAGGACGATCTTCTTCAAGACTGGGTTGGATATTGCGTCCAAGACTTATGGCCTGTGAGTACCAAATTCGTATCCGAACTCTCACCTGCTAACGTATCCAAGTCCGCCGTTGGAACCCTCGAAGCTTTGACCCGCTTCCCAGGTTCGCAGGAGGATACTCAGACCGGCTTCCAGGTCGCCTTTGATCTTGTTGACAAAGAGTCCATGTTCACTGCCTTGGGCAAAGACCCTGCCCGCGGAAGACAGTTCCATCGCGCCATGGGCTCTTTGGCGAATGGTGCTGGCTATGAGGTCGAGTACTTCGTCGATAACTATGACTGGAAATCCATCAACGAGAATGCTGGAACCGTTGTCGATGTCGGAGGTAGCCACGGCTTCGTCTCCGTAGCCATCGCTAAGAAATTCGACAAGATCAAGTTCATCGTCGAGGATCTCCCAAAGGCTCTTGCAACAGCGCCGAAATTTGAAGGCGACCTGGCCGAGAGAATTACCTTCAAGGATTATGACTACTTCACCCCTCAGCCCGTAAAGGGAGCGGATGGTATGTCCTGACCCATCCAACCAAGCTGTCGGCGCCAGTAGGCTAATTTTTAACCTCTCGCAGTATACTTCTACCGCTGGATTATCCACAACACATCCGACAAGTACGCAATCAAAATCCTGCAATCTCTCGTTCACGGCCTCAAGAAGGGAGCTCGCATTGTCATCAATGACCACTGCCTCCCCGAGCCAAACACCGAAAACCCGTGGGACGAGAAAATCATCCGGTAAGTAGGCTATGTGGCTCGTTCGTGGAATATACAACTCCATCTACTCCTCTACCACCTTGAATCTTAAACAGCAAACAATGATGAACATTACTGATGTAGTACAGCACGATGGACCTCGTCATGCTCACTCTGATCAATGCCCAAGAACGCTCGAAGGAGGAGTTCGAGACGCTCTTCCGTACAGCAAACCCCAACTACCGCTTCCTAGGTGTGACGCGACCAGCCGGTTGCCGTATGAGCATTGTTGAGGCTGTCTGGGAGGGTGAGGACTATGATGGTGCAGTCGATGCGGAGACGGTCGCAGTTGAGGCCGAATCTGAAGCTTCGCGCAGCGGAGAGAAGGCCGAGACCGAAGCTTCATCTGGCAATGTAGAAAACACTATTGAGATTGTTGACGCTCAGGCTGCCAATAACGTTGAGGCTGTGGCCGCGAATTGAGGGTTAAGGGTGGCCGGTATTGGAACTCGGTTCTCGACTTTGGTTCGTGCCAGAAAAGTGGCATTATAAGTTGGAGCGATTGGATTTTACATTTTCTTTAGTAGTCTGCTCTTTAACGCATAGTTAGACAGAAAATCGTTGCCTAATTCTAGAGATAGGATTCATAATACATGCATCAATTGAGAAGAGTGATGGGATCGTTCTCTCACGAGGGAATCACATTGTGGCGTAAACACATTTTTTCCGCATAGCCCCATCCAAGTAGTATTTCTTTATCTCTGTAAACAGCCGCAGCATCAGATATTGCAAATTCTTAGGCTAACACCTGAAATTAGTGTTTGCTGGTGGTACACATCGATGGGTGATCGTATGCTCATCAATTGGGTGCAGCTACCGGGATCTGGAGGTCTGCATTCCGTATAAACAGGAACATAATTAATCATATATCCTCTGTAAAGAATATTATTCGTAATAGCACCTCACTAAAAGCTATCAACGTAGATACCCAAAAAGAAGCAAGCGCCAAGGTAGTCGTCTGCCTCCAACGCGCTTATCGCGATATGCCGCTCCCGCATGGTGGGGCGCCCTCAATTGTAGCCGCGTCCACCCCCACCTTCACCTCTCCACGTCATGCACCTCCCACGACAATTATCACACCGCCCAATCTACAGTTCTATTCTCCTTCGTCCTTGTAGACCTCGGAGTTTCCATACTACAATGTCTCTCTCCCTCGCGAAGGTCGTCAAGACTGAACCTCTGGTAAACAAACTTGCCTAAAATCGTCCCCAGCGCCGGACTGATCCACTGACTCCCGTTACTAGCCAGAGGCAGAAGCGACTTGGACGAAGCTTGTAAAGTATGTGGTTTATGTTGCGTTTATGAGGGGTGGTGCTAATGAGTAAGGTCTACCTACACAGACCCAAAGGGCAGGAGTCGGACATGGGAGCACGCGGAACGGAGGACACGACCTAAGGGGTCTGATATTGACGGCGTGGGAATCCTTGCTATCCTCGAAAAGTCGACAGGTGAGTTATTTACGCGCTCAACCCGTCGCGGAGATTTTCGGGCGGTTCACGGTACTAACAGTCGTAGGACCGGAGATCTTGCTCCAGAAGCAGTTCAGGCCGCCCCTGGATAAGGTTGTCATTGAGGTTCCAGCAGGCCTGGTTGATGCGGGTGAGACGGCGGAGGAAGCTGCAGTGCGGGAGCTGAAGGAGGAGACGGGATATGTCGGAACTGTGTCGGAGACCTCGCCTGTGATGTTCAATGGTACCATCACCAACACCCCTCCGAGCATTTTCTCGAAAGACTAATCATCTCCAACAGATCCCGGTTTCTGCAACACAAACCTGCGCATGGTCCACGTTGTGGTGGACCTCTCGCTGCCTGAGAACCAGCCTGACGGGCTTAAACCGGAGCTGGAGGAGAATGAGTTCATTGAGACGTTTTCTGTTCCGCTGGCGACGTTTTGGGCGGAGTGCAAAAGGTTGGAAGCAGAGGGGTATGCGATTGATGCGCGTGTTGGGACGCTAGCTGAGGGGATCGAGGTGGCCAAGAGGTGGAAGCTATGACAGGGGAATTGCCTAGGCTGCCAACCCCGGTCATCTAGCACCAAGGGGGCCTCGCGTTCTAGATCATTGAGGTTATATCACTCCATCTTCTCATTTAGATTACTCTGAAAAGATAGAATATACGCTTTGATAGCACGTGACATGGCACAAGATCGAAGCTCGGCATGTCAGCAACTTGTGCGGGGTAGTGAGGGGTCCACGATATCGCGACATTATGAGTAAGACTCATATAAAAGGTAAGAACATCTCATATATTCAATTGCTTTGATTGTCATACCTCGTATAATAGCCGATCCCACAATGGCCAGCGCGGCGTCAGACCTACCTCCGTTACCCCTCCCCGATGGAATCTCGGAGCACTACATCCCAACGGATGACTTGACATTTCATACTCTGGAGGCCGGATTCTCCGCATCCCCAGCCAAGCCACTCATTCTCCTGCTCCATGGATTTCCAGAGTTGGCATACTCATACCGGAAAATCATTCCAACTCTCGCAGCTTCCGGTTACTACGTCGTCGCCTACGACCAGCGTGGCTACGGCCGAACGACGGGCTGGGATACGAGACCGTATTCCGAGGTAGACCTCACCTCATACGCAGCAACGCGTATCGTCACAGACGCCGTGAGATTAGTTTCCGCCCTTGGCTACAGCGAGGTGGCATGCATAGTCGGCCACGATTTCGGCGCCGTCGGCGCCAGTCTCTGCGCCCTGATCCGCCCCGACATATTCAAGAGGTAAACACCTCCCCTTTCCAAACCACAAAACTTACGATATACCACAGCACGGTACTGATGTCCCACCCCTTCGGCGGAGTTCCGGCTTTCCCCTTCAACACGTACCGGAACCCCGCTCCCCCCGCACCTGCCAAACCGGATATCCAAGCTTCTCTCGCAGAGCTGGATCCGCCGAGGAAGCCCTACAAGTGGTATTACTCCACCGAGCCGGCCTGTCGGGAGATGACATCCCCCGCAGCCGGCCTTCATAGCTTTCTGCGGGGCTACTTCCACTTGAAATCCGCGGACTGGGCTGGAAACGCTCCGCACCCGCTGTCAGCTTGGTCGGCGGGCGAGCTGTCCAAGTTGCCGAATTACTACGTCATGCCCCTTGATTCCACGATGTCAGAGACGGTAGCGCAGGATATGGCGCACGAAGATGCTGCAGAAGTAGAAACGAAAGCTGCTCGCTGGCTCCCAAACTCCGAGCTCGCGATCTACGCCGCTGAGTACGCGCGGACCGGGTTCCAGGGTGGTCTGAACTACTACCGTGTCGCTACGAATCCAGCGTATCAAGCTGATATGGCAGTATTTTCAGGTAGGAAGATTGAGGTGCCGTGTCTCTTCATCTCAGGGGCGCAGGACTGGGGCACGTATCAGAATCCTGGGGCGGTGGAGGGGATGGGTGAGGTGTGTAGCGATTTCCGAGGGGTGAAGATTATAGAGGAGGCAGGGCATTGGGTTATGCAGGAGCAACCGGGTGAGGTTTCGGCGTTGATTTTGGAGTTTCTGAGATAGATTTCTGGATAAACTTCAATGTTAGATTTACAGTCCCCTTTTTGAGAGCCATCCTTCTGCAGAAGCAATTCCGCGGAGCGGTATCATTCCTTTTTGCATCACCTTCCAATTTTACTGGGCCAAGGCTTGTTCGCACTCTGCTTCATATGGAGGTGGTACAGAGCTTACTGTAGAATGCCTCTGTGTCACAGTGAACCAATTTGCGCCGGGCAGTTGTGCTTCAAAGAGTCTCGTCGCACGAGCTAAGTGGCAGCAGAATATCAATCGTAATACATGACTGGTTCTCCTCCGCTCCTGTAGATATTTTTTTCTTTCGGGAAACATTTTTAAGGACATGTTGAGCAGTATTACCAGATCATCATGGTGCCACTTACAAGGGCACACCTACTCGCTGATTATATACATATTTGTTCACACTGTGTAACGTAGGTAAGGATATCAATAATACTACCGTGCACGACGCATAAGCCGCATAGAGGTACTGAGCGAGTGTAATCCCATAAAATAATGAGAGCACTATAATTACATTGCATGTTTTATGTCAGGGCGATAAATGAACTCAATTACCTTTTATTCAATGGAGTTTTCTTCGTTTCCCCTATTATCCTTTTCCTGGGTTGAGCTTCCATGAGCTGTTTAGCATGCCGTCCATATACTCACCAAAACAGGACAGCTACATGCCTTATTTTAAGGATTAATCACTGAGATATCTGTTTCCGCTTTATAGACCACTATCTCCGCCTATGAACAACCTGTGTCCCCAATTTTATCGTTGGCGTATCAGGTAGAAAATTTTCGTAATATTTTAATTTCGCTGAATTTATTTTAAAAGGTAAACTCCAGTCTCCAATTTTTTTCGTTGAGTTATATTACCAGGCAATGAATTAATTTAGGTATGAACAAGCAAACTACTTTTTTTGTATCCGTGCTGCATTAAATTTAGGTCCAAATATGATATTTTCATCTCATTCCCTTTCATGCCCCCAGAATCATCATAATGTTGACATGCATGACCTAAAAATCCCAACCTGTCACCAACAAAACCAGTTCCAAAAGTCCTGTCAAACGTGTGACAGTGGAAACTCTCGTATGTATCAAAGACAGCACTTCTCCATGCACCAAGCCCACAAATCTAACAAAGTTGATCATCTAACACACGCACGCGGCGAGCGCAGATCTGTGGATGAAACGACCCACGATAGCACGGAAAAATACGGGGAATGGAAATAACATGTAATTTCAGACTCTGTTTTCAATTACACACACCGAAGGGGCTGCTGCTTGGCAGATTTGTAAATCTGTAAATTTGTAATGCAATTGTTTAGTAACGCTTGACTCAGTAAAACATATGCGAGCGCTATCGAAGCTCACCACCCCCGACCAAAAAAACAAGCGAGCGGGAGCACGGAGCGGCAAGACAAGACGCTGGGCAGTGGATTCCAAGACGGATTCCAAGACAACGCAATGCTTCAATGGATCGGCAAATGCCTGTGCTCCGAATTATTCTTATAGAAACCCCCCCTATTGCCTCTTGGCGGGCAGGATGGTGTCGGGGCTAACTGAGTTATAGCGCTTTTAAGAGAGGGAGCAGCTGATTGATGACCCCCCCCTACCCAAAACGCTAACCCGTTGCAATAGAAGATTTGTTTGTTTTCAATTCTAGCAGTGGAATCGCGTAATAGAGATGTGATGAATTTATATACTGCATTAGGAAACAGACACACACACACACACACACACTTCTGGTTGATAATCAATAACCCTCCGTTTGGTGGGTTGCATAGCCACTACCAGGCAAATCGTTCGATGGCAGGATGGATGTGTGGAGGGAGGGGAAAACTGGATAACCCCATGATCTCGAACGAACCGCTACTGCAACGTTGTAAGAAATTTGGGGTATTGGAGCTGCGGAAGGAATGCGCTCTCCACGATCCTACGAGTGTGGTACAGTGTGTTGTGGAGAGGGAGACCCCATTATCCCACTCAAACGCGTGGTCGAAGGGGGGGGTTTTAGGAGGGGGGGTTTGTCTCCATGATCCGTCACACTGGGGTTCGTGTTGGAGACTCACCTACCCACCTCATTGCCCCCGGTGGGGGTTTATGTGAGGAGATGGGGGGGTGGGCGGTGGAGAGGGAGTGGAGGGGTCGTGATGATAGTCCAAGTACAGTGGGGTTCAGCGAGGCTGAGATGATCGTCGAGAGGAAGCACTCTTCTCAGCGTAGGAGATTTGCAGTGAGGAGTTTGCCAAGATGTTGGAAACTCGCACCATGACTCGGCTCATTTGCTGTTTGATGGTACAGACAGGGCGATTTCGTTTGCACTCTTTTTTTTCTCAGTACTGTACTGTACTTTCCTTTTCAGCGGTGCCGAGTTGCGGAGGATGGGGGGGATGATGCTCGCTACTGATTTCGTTGCGCATTACTCGGTCGTACGCTCCGTCCACTTATATCTGGATGTGGAAAGAGTCGGGGTTTTCCCTGTTGCATATGGACAAACACCGAGCGCATCAGGCGCACGGCCCTCACGTGACTTGGTACTGTTTGTTGAAGTTGTGTGTTGGATCTAGAAGCGGTGCCATGAGTTTGGTTTGGATCGTTGACACGCCATGTTTTGGCAGCACAGCAAGATCAGCACTTGCGCGTCTGTCAACTGTCATCAACGTGCTGGTTATAGACCCGAAAGAATAAAAGAAACAGTAAGGAAAGAAAGTTATTTTACTACTGCGTAGTTTGAGTATAACAAGTAACATTGCCGATGCTGGCAGTTCGGACTTCAATGCTGTTGTGGTTTGGAGATCAAGATTTCAATGGGGCACACATGTGACTCGGGTACAGTCGTGTGCATAACAGTGGGACGAACAGCGAAAATCCCCGAACTTCAGCCGTTAAACAGTGGGACGACAACCTCCTTACAGTGGACCATTTCGGACCGAACAACTACATTCGGAGGAGATGTGGTGGGTCGGAGTGAGTAAGTCGGAGTACAGGAAGGATGAGGAGGGAGTTGCAGAGTTGCAATGCAAGGAAACACCGAAGGCACGAAAATAACAGCCCAATAACAAAATATTGCAGGGCGAAACATATGTACAGTCACAATATCTAGCATACGAAGGAGTACCATCTGTACCACAGTAATTCCAACATGGTATGCTATATTTTCACGTGGATAACATGCACCCCGAACTTCGGTCTGTCTCTCCGCAAAATCTACCTCCGCAAGGTGACCTCCGCAAGTCAGATTTGGCCTCCGCAGTATTCTACTCCGTACTCCGTAGTATTCTAGCACCGAGCATCATCAGCACCTTCTTCGTGGCGCCCCTGAGTATGCTTATTAGAAGGAACAGGGAAAAGACAGGGAAAACGACAAGCATGATGCACATCTGGGGTGAAGAATTTGACTATACCGCGTCACCAACCTGTTGCCGGCAATGATCCATGATCATATTGGGTATCCCGAGGGGTGATAACGGAATAATTACTATGGCCTTCTCCGATACATTCCCTTTTTTTTTTCTTGACATCCATGAAAGGAAGCCGTTAAGGCCGTTGATGGGCCAATGAGGGTCGATGATAACTAACAACCGAGGCTGTCGTCCCAATAAAGCCCTCGTCTGGGAAGGGAGGGAAGGGCTGGGATGATGTCACTCCCGTCAACGCCCCAGCCGGCATGGCGTTGTATGTACCGTACATAGTATGGGTGGGTGGTCGGTACATACCGTGGTGGAGGACCATACATACAGTACTCTACATATACATACAAAAACTATCCATGGTGGTCCTTATATACATCTACTTCTAACTATGGCAACTCCATAACGCAGCAGGGAAAAACTCGTTGACCGATGGCATGGCACTGGCAGCTGACAGTGTCAGTTTAGAGGGGTAATAGTGGTGATACTACTCCATCTTCTATACAGTACTTCACATGCTATGCATATTCTGTACTATACATCCGTCCATACTATGGTTTTTTATAGTAACCTCTTCCTTCCTGCCACGAGTACGCAGGTATGATCTTGTATGATCACCTACGAATGTAGCACTCTACTTCTGCTCGACTCCTACTACTCCTCCTCTAGCGCTTTAGTTCTTACTGTACTCGTACTAATCATCGTGCGCACCATCGCCCACCATCGCCCACAACCGCCCACATCGTCCACATCGTCCAAAATCGTGCGCATTGGCGCTTCCTTCACATCTCTTACCTTTCTACTCTCAGCAATTCTCCCTGCCCATCGAAAGTTATGACGTATTTCACGTGCAGATTCCCCCACCTCCCCGATTTTATTATCAGATATTCCTTGCTAGCCCTACCTAGTTACTTCCACTATTCGGCAGGCGCGACTTGGCAACGGGCGGAAAGCTTGGGGTTGGCACCTTAGCAGGGGAGGGATATGGGGCCTACCGGGATGACTTACGGGGGGCGCACGGAGGGGGCGTATGGGGCGTATGGGGCCATGGGGCGTTTGCATCGTGCCTGCAACTTTTTAACAACCTTCTTAGTTCACACTGTCCAACATGCGGTCCTCCAATGATGGTCCCCTCATGGCGAGATGAGGACCCAGCGGCGAAGGGGGTAGAATTGGAGAATATCTTAATTTCCTATGCGCTGATTGGGAGCCCGCAACTGATGGATGGGATGGATGGGATGGATGGGGATGGATGGTGTGGGGTGCGGAGAGAACGATCGTCATGTCTGGGTGGCTCTTGCTTGCTCGTTCTTCGTGGTCGTGGATAGATTCGGGGTTCCAACGTCGCGACTGCCACCTGTTGGTTGGTTCGCGGCAACCTTCCCGCCCCCATGGCCTGACCCTTTGCGATATATAAGAACCGTACAACCTCCTCTCCCGCTTTCTCTCCCCTCTCCCTTCCCACATATCTCTACTTTATCGCCAACCGCTTCCCCAGAAGCATTCACTACTTTTGACAGCACGGGGATCTGCAATCTATTCTATACTTACTCACTGCACAACTGTGAGAGTCGCATGAGTACGCCATCATGTCGACAGACGTAGTCACCACCGGCGGTTCGCCCGTCAAGTTCGTGGGTATGGCCGGCCGTCCTCTCGGTCTCGCCATTTCCACAATCGCGACCACTGGTTTCCTGCTCTTCGGATACGACCAGGGTGTCATGAGTGGTATCATCTCCGCGCCGCAATTCAACACCTTCTTCCCCGAAACACGTGAAGACTCTGTCTACCAGGGATTTGTCACTGCCATCTACGAGATTGGATGTCTTGCTGGAGCCCTCTTTATCCTGTGGTGTGGTGACAGTCTCGGTCGCCGAAGATCGGTTTGTCTCATCTTCCAAAGGCCCGTGAATCCTATGCTGACAGATACCAGATGATGCTTGGTGGACTTATCATGATTCTCGGTGTTATCATCCAGGTTACTTGCATGAAGGGACACAAGGCTACCGCACAATTCATTATCGGCCGTACCATCACTGGTATCGGAAACGGAATTGTAAATATTCGCGCGCTTTTCATTATTGAAACGCTGCTAACAACTGCCAGAACACATCTACCATCCCAACATACCAAGCCGAGTGTAGTCGCACCACTAACAGAGGTCTCCTGATCTGTATCGAGGGCGGTGTCATCGCCTTCGGTACTCTGATCGCCTACTGGATCGACTACGGATCTGCCAAGAGCTCCATGGATGACTTCACCTGGCGTTTCCCCATTGCCTTCCAGATTGTCTTCGGACTCGTTCTCGGCATTGGCGCATACTTCCTGCCAGAGTCCCCACGTTGGCTCCTTTCACGTGACCGTCATGAGGAGGGTCTCACTGTCATTGCGGCACTCTACGATCTTCCAGAGGACCACCCCCAAACCCAGCTCCAGAAGACTATCATCATGGAGAGTATCGCCGCGTCTGGCCACAAGGGTGGCAAGACCCCATACTCTGCCCTATTCACCAACGGAAAGACTCAGCATTTCAGACGCATGCTCCTCGGCTCATCGTCCCAGCTTATGCAGCAAGTCGGTGGATGCAATGCTGTCATCTACTACTTCCCGATTCTATTCCAAACTTCTCTTCACTCTACCCATGACGAGGCTATGTTGTTGGGTGGTGTTAACATGATCGTTTACTCCATCTTCGCCACCGTCAGTTGGTTTATCATCGAGCGCGCCGGTCGCAGAAACCTCTTCCTCATCGGTAGTATTGGACAGTGTCTAAGCATGGTACTCGTCTTTGCCTGCTTGATTCCCGATACGACAGGCGCTGCCAAGGGTGCCGCCGTGGGTCTGTTCACCTACATCGCATTCTTCGGTGCTACCTGGCTTCCTCTGCCATGGTTGTACCCCGCCGAGATCAACCCCATCCGTACTCGTGCCCGTGCCAACGCCATCTCGACCTCCGTCAACTGGTCCAGCAACTTCCTCATCGTCATGGTTACGCCTATCATGATTTCCAACATCGGCTTCGGCACATACGTCTTCTTCGCCGCCATGAACGCCTGCTTCATCCCCATCATCTACTTCCTGTACCCAGAGACCAAGAAGCGTTCTCTCGAGGAGATCGATCTCATCTTCGCCAAGGGCTACGTCGAGAACATGAGCTACGTCCGCGCCAGCAAGGAGCTGCCTTATCTCACCGACGCCGAGGTGGAGAATGTCGCTCGCAGCTACGGCTTCGGTGACGAGGAGACCGGTGCTACCGGAATTGAGAAGAGCGGTAACGAGAGCAGCAGCGGTAGCGATATGAGACACCGTGGTGCCGATGCTGAGAAGACTGCCGAGGCTGCCACTGAGGAGAAGACCTCTGCTACCCAGTAGAGTTGTCAAAAACATCAAAACAGGAAATTAATGGATGCCTATGAAAGAACATTATTGATACCTTTATTTTAAGATTATAGACGAGATAGACCATAGACATAGATTGAATAATGGCTTCTTAAACAATATTGTTTCCAGTACCACCATGTGATACGTCAAATATACCTTGGAACAGATTATAGTGAGGTTCAAAGATTTGGACCACTTACCCTTCTCCTGGGGCCTATAGGGGAATCCCACATCTCCTCGTTCACACAGGTAATATATAACATCCCCCTCAACCTCATCCTACCGGCACAACCGCATATAGCGCACAGATCCATGTGTAATGTGCCTGGTGACCTGCCCTGATGCCGTCTGAGAAAACAACTCTAGCCAATGGTGCGAACCTGTACGTTTTGAAGTATCGTACGGAGGTGTATGCCTGTGGTGACGAGAGCGTGTGGTGACGATAGGATAAGGTCACGACAGGTGAACGTGAGCGGTGACAGGAAGACCATGGTGGTGAGAAGTGAGAAATGCGAGCTCGGCTCACCAAGGCTAGGGATTTGCGTGTAAATTAGTTGAACTGCGAGGGGTTGCTGCACATCAGGAGCTTGGATTTTCGTGAATCGTGGTTTGTTTGCTGTTGGTCTTGATGGGCAGGCGGGAGGTGGTTATACCAGGTCGGTTTGGAAATTGATTGGAGATACTGTACACTTGTGATATACATTATGATAACTTGAAGTCTATTCTCATAACATCCACCCACCCAACTATAACCTCACTCCTCTTTCGCCCCC
>LNAU01003043.1:0-40947 GCA_001630575.1 Pseudogymnoascus sp. 04NY16
AATAATATTATAATATTACTAAATCCTTATTCTAAGGCTATAGTGTTTACTAGAATTACTAAATAGCCTAAGTAACAACTAGATATTAAGGGTATTAGTATGCTTATAAGGCTATAGTTTAAGCATAACGTTAAGATGACGTCTGTAAAATGAAGCCTTAGCTAGGCTTGGCAACTCTTGGCAAGTATCCGGATATATACTCGAGAGTATCCGGATACCCCAGATACTCCCAAAATATCGCCGGGTAGGTATATACTCGAGGATATACCTGGATACCACGGGTATATTGGTATCCGTGCCGCACACTGTAATAAATTAAAACCCTTATAGTTACTAAAATATTAAGGGTTAGCTGCTACTTCTCATATAAATCTTAGTATCTTATTATGTATAGATTCCCGTTAAAGCGTTTTTAAGCGGTGAAAAGATGGGTAAGATCTCGTTTACAAGGTCTACATAAAAACTAAAGTGATCAGTACTTTATGATTGCCTAATGTATATGCGATTCGAAAAACATAGTATATACTGCCTTTAGCTTGAGCATACATATTCAACATTCAATCCCCCCAGCTTACTCCGCCCCTGGTCTATTTACTCACCTCCTTCTCGATCACCTCGGCCATGGCTCCGAGACTTGTGGCTTCCATCAGCGTGGGTAACCATATGTTGATATCAAACGTATTCTGGATATTTTTTCGCAACCGGATCAGCAACAGCGAGTTCCCACCCATTTCAAAAAATTCCGAGTTGGTGCTTATAGGCCGAGACGCAGTAATATCTTCTGAGAGCAATTGAATCCAGATTTCTTTCAGTGCAGCCTGAGTCTTCGTAAACAAAAAAGATGAATCGACATCTGACTTAGTTCCGAGCGCATGTAGAGAGGGCGATGACCGCATCGGAAGAGCTGCGATGGCTTGTTGATCACGCTTGCCATGATTGGTAATGGGGATTTTGTCCACTGGCACGAGAACCGCCGGAATCATGTATGCTGGAAGTTGAAGCTTGGGCAGTAGGTCGCGTAGAAAAGATTCCGTATCCATGGGAGGAGCTGATTGGTGCTGCTGGGTCGACATGACAACGTGGCCGACCAAAAACGCTGGATCGCCACGCATGGATACAGCGACGTTAGACACTAACCCGTGAGCTGCGGACAGAATGCTGCTCTCAACATCGCCGAGATCAACTCTAAGTCCACGGACCTTGACCATGGTATTACCGTCTATCCGGCCCTCAAAGCTGACGTTGCCTTCATGGTGCATACGGCCGCGGTCTCCGGTGCGAAACACCCGGTCCCAACCTTTCGCGCGAAACGCAGGTGAGGCAAAGGGATCCGGAATAAAGCTCTTGACTGATAATGCATCGTCTAGGTAGCCCAAGGCAACCCCACCACCTCCGATAAGAATCTCTCCTGGTACACCGGCGGGCAGAGGCTGGAGGTTATTGTCAACGATGGAGATGGAATAGTTGGGCAATACTGGGCCAATGGGAATTGGTTGAGCCTCGTCGGTCTCGTGCCTTATACTGCGATACAAGATCTCGAAATGGGTGACTGCTATGGTCGCCTCAGTTGGTCCGTAAACATTAAAGAGTCTCAGATGCGGTAGATTAAGCTCTCGGAAGTCCATCTTTAGAGACTCTGGAAACTTCTCGCCGCCACATAGAGCGAGCGTCCAAGATTTGTTTCCAGCAAGCTCCGCAAGCCCAAATTGCACTATGAGCTGCATCTCGGAAGGGGTCGTCTCCACGAATGTAACCCTTTCGCGCGCAATAGTCGCGGCTAACTCGGCAGGATCTCCCCGGATAGATTTCGAGGCGATGTGTACTCGACCTCCGTTGGCCAGCCCAACGAATATCTGGTCTAGAGAAATGTCAAAAGAATATGCTGTATGCTGCAGCGTGACCAGCTCAGACCCGGCAAGTCTGAATCGGTGTGAAAACGATTCAATCTTGCAAACCAGGTTAGAGTGACTTATAGCGATGCCTTTAGGTGTTCCAGTCGAGCCGCTGGAGAAGAGTACCACGGCTCGGTCATTCCCATGAGCTACTACGGGTGGAAGCTGGGCCAAATGCTGTCTGTCCGTAATGATGTTCGAAACATTTATTAGCTTGTCGGAGCTACAACCCAAGGATGGACTGCTATCAATCGTTGAGTCATCACAGATGACCGCGGCTGGATCATAGCATCGCAGTATGACAGCCAGACGGGTGAGTGGGTTTTGTTGATCTAGAGGGACGTACACTGCACCGATGTACATAATGGCTAACATTGAGGCAACCCAGTCGCATCCAGGCTCTTGAAAGACAGCTACGTGGCTGTGAGCGACCACCCCTTTGCGGCTCAATGTCGTAGCGATTGAGATGTACCGGGCTCGTAGTTCCCGGTAAGTCCAGGTAGTGGTGCCATCACTGGTGGCTACAGCAGAACTGAATTTCCGTGCAATCTCATCAACATGGTGGATCAGAGTGTCTGGCCAGCTGGACTCTATAAGTGGACCTAGGCGGGTATGTCAGTCAAATTTAACGAGGTAGGGTTGCCTTAGAATTGCTTACCCCTTCCAGCTTCCAAGGCTCGGTTGACATCCTGCTTGTCATGAAGACTGCAAGCACTCAAGCGGACCTCTGGCTGATGCGCAAACTGGCGAAGAAGGTTTCTATAGGTATTCATAATGACTGATGCACCGTCCTGTGGAATTATTGCTGCTTGGCACAAAAAAACAATTTCAGTCTCACCGTCGGGGGTCTCACCAATGTCCAAACTGAGATCGTATCCGGCCTTGGTGAGTTGGACCTGGTGACTGCGTCCCAATAAACCTGCGAAGCTGCCCTTCTCAGCTTGCCGCGAACGGTAGTTGATAAAGGTTTGGAACAGCGGGGTGCTTGTTGAAGAGCGCGGCACCTGTAGTTCTTCTAGCAAGATGCTGAACGGGAGTCTCGAGTGTGAAAGAGCATCGTAGACTAAATCGCGTACGTTTTGTAGAGAGCCAGAGAAGTTGCTTCCTGGGAGATATAGGAATCGGAGAGGCAGGAAATTTAATAACAGGCCTAGAACCCTGGTTTCATCTTCGTCGTTCCGATTAGCGTCGGCCACACCAATGCAGACATCGTCAATTTCGAGCATGCGGAAGAGCAGAGTGCTCAGAATAGTTAGATGAAAGTGAAAAGCGGATGAGTTGTTCTCCCTCGATACCTTGCGTATTTGGTCCGTCGTCGTCTTATCAAGAACAAGGCGTTCTGTATGATAGCGATACGTTGTTTGGGGTAAACGAAAGGTAACCCTTGACATTGGAAATAACGGCAAGCAAGGAGGTAAGTCGGTAAACACCTTCTTCCAATACGCTACCTCTGTTGCGCCTGTCTCGCCTGTCTCTAACGCGTGACGTTGCTGATAAGCATGGTCGCAGAATTGAGGAACTGGCTGAGGTAATGTCTGCCCTGTATACGCCTTCTCGAGCTCAGGGAGGAAGATTTGCTGAAAGCTGAAGCCATCCATGACCATGTGGTGATAGCCGACAAGGAGATAACTGGACCGTGTGCCTTCCTTTAACAAGATTATTTTCATTGTGTCGCCACTGTCGAGATCATAAATATGATTCTTCAACGCCTGAAAATGGACTTCCACGTCCGCATTCCCGAAAATTATCCTGTTCTCCAGGACACACGTGGACTGCATCAAAACTCCTTGCATAGGCCTGCCATTATCTGCCTCATTGACGAAGAAGCAAGTGCGAAGTGACTCGTGCCTCTGCACGACAAGATCAACAGCTCGTTCCAGACGACCAACATTAAGGTCACCTGCAAAGTGGTAGTAAAAGGAGACATTCAATGATGTCTTGTCATTCGTAGCACACTGAGTGAACCAATAGCCAGACTGAGCGTGAGATAGTTGCGCGGTACGCTCAAATCCCGATCTTGCTGGCTGTTCCTCTGTCGCCGGGGCTAACAACATTCCGTCATTAGACTGTGTTTCATCCGTGGAATTACTCTGGCTGTCTGTGCTCTGTATACTAGGCAAAGTGGTTGAATCTGGACTCAGCCTTGAAAACGCCTGGTCTACAAGACCTCTTGCACTTGCTCCACCCAGGACGTCTCTGACGGAAAAGGAAATAGATAACTCCCTCAAGAACCAGGTGCGTATTTCCGTTGCTCCTAAGGAATCGATACCTAACTGAAAGAGAGGCAATTCTTCAATGGCACTGCCATTGTCGCTACTCAGCTCTGTGATTTGCTTCAGTTTGACAAGGAATGCTGACAATAGAACCTGCTCATTCCCCTCATAATCAACTGTAACGATCTCATCCTTAAGTGTCAAATTAGCCACGTCTTGTTCAATCTTCATATCTCCCCCTAGATGGGGCGGCAAGTTCGCGACAAGGGCGTGAGATGGCGGAGAGACATGTATGCCCTCTATAAGGATAGGGGGCTGAGAATTATCGATTCCCAAAACGTCGATGTCGATAAAGACATCACCTCTTCGCTCAACCACGGAACTCTTGAAGGAAAGCTGTGATTCGAAGGCTTGGAGACATAACTCGGGATACACCGTGATACAGTCAATTTTACTGAGCGACGAATGTTTAGTATTGAAGCCTTGACGCTCATAGGCCGACGTAAGAATGGCTTGAAGCTTGGCAGGCGAGATTAAAGGCGTAACACCAACCGCTGATCTGGTATCTAGGGATTGGCGGCCTGACTTGTTTTGGTCAAGGTCAAAAATGATTCTCAACTCGACTCCGAAGCACATCTGCAGGGAATTGGTATCTTCGCTGGCTGTTGTATAATATTGAGCAGTTGCCGATACGAACGACGCCCTCTTTTTGAGAATACGTAACGTGAAGAGAGTATCCATATGTGTTGTGCTAGCGTGGAATCTCTCTAGGGAATACACTTTGCAGTCCTCGAGGATGATCATGCTTACGGCTTGGCCTTTGGCTGCTATCATGGCTGCACTTAGTGCCATTGACATTGCAACTGGAAAGGGAACGGCAGCATCTTTGTGCGTTATCGAGGACATCATGTTGCTCACGCTGGCGATATCCAGAGTATTTGTCCAGCGAAACTCAGACTCGACTGACTCAGGGCTTTGCACGCCGAGCAAGTTGTGCCGTAGTCCACGATGATAACGATGCATCCGTGATGATCGCGATTCGTTCCAAAACACTCGATCATGGTTCCATGATAGAGCTGGTAACCCGTTAAGTGGAACTAGACGTAATTGAGACTGGCCCATCATGTCATTTAAGTAACTTTCAAAATCGACCGCCGAAAAGCCCAGATGCGCCCAGATGAAGGCTAGGGCATGCGCCACGCCTTCCGCGGAACCCAACCCCCGCTGGAAAATGCCAGTGTATGGCAATTCATGCATTACGACGCTCTTTATCGTGTCTAGCACAGGCGTTTCAAGGGAAGCAAGCGGACCAAATTCCAAGACTAAATCAACAGAGCCCTGGTCAGTGAGGGCTTGAGCAACGGCCTTGTCGAAACGAACTCGGCAAACTAGACTTTGAATCCAGTACTCAGCGGCTAATGACGTATTGTATACTTGTTTGCCATGACCTTCTACACTCGAGAACCAAGCACAAAGGCCTTGAGGCAGAACCTGGGTTTTTATGTCCAGGCTACGAAGAGCTTCGAGGTATGCCTCGCTGCAACGATGCATGTGTCGAGTATGGTAAGGTATTCGACCCGTTAGTCTCCTTGTTTGGCATTTTTTGTCTTGTAGAATCTTGGTCATGGACTCAATTAGTTCCAGCTCGCCTGAAAGCGTCACGCTATCGGGAGAATTGACCGCGGCCACCTCTAATGGGATACCGCTAGTCTGAATTAGTGACAGAGCCTCCTGGAGAGAAAGGTTCACCGCCAGCATCGCGCCATTCTTCTTGACGAGAGACATGAAGAAACCCCGGTAGTATGCGATCCGAATAGCATCCACTCGCGAGATAAAGCCTGCTGCATAGGCAGCAGCTATCTCGCCAGCAGAATGGCCGACAACGGCATTCAATTGAACCCCTGAAAAACACAGCAGATCCACCATGATGATTTGGATTGATGTGCTTAACGACTGTGACAAGGATGGTTGAGTTGCAGCATATTCAATGCTTCTCTCGGATGTCAGGGCTTCAAGTTCTTGGCGAAGAGACCACGACGGACGAAATTTTTGAGGGAGGATACTCAGAGAATTTTGGAGCTCAGATACAGTCTGTCGCACTATGCTTGATGTCCGTATCAAGTCACTAATGCCCTTCCAAGGGACTCCCATGCCGGTGAAAATCCCAAGAATGCGAGGTCGATGTAGAGAAACATGTGGATGAATGCCAGGCGCTTCATGGCCCACTAACCGAGAAAGAAAGACAACATGGTCAATCTTGTCACTCAACTCTTTCACAGTTGAAGCAGTGAAAATTGCCCTGACCGAGAGGGTGCTCCGTCGTGCACATAGGGTCCAAGCGAGATGTTCCATGTTTACTTTGGGGTTTTCTTTGAGAAACTTAGAATATGATGCCAATTGAGATGCCAAACCCCAGTCCGAGTCTGCGGAAAGAACAAATGGAAGAGCTGTTGCTAACTCCATGTCCTCTTGTATGTGCCTCGATCTTGTTTGCTTCGGGGTTAACAAGTGCTGCTCGAGGATGGCGTGTGCATTCGTTCCACCAAATCCGAAGCTGTTAACGCTTACTCGCCTAGGAATACCTTGCGGTAAAGCCGGCCAAGGTTTTATTCTCTGCGGAACTTCAAGTCCCTTGCAAAATGGTGCGACGTCAGGGTGCAGCCGTTCAAACCCAAAGTTGGGAGGGATGTAGCCCTTCTGGATTGCCAATGAGGCCCTGAGAATGCCAGCCAGTCCAGAGCAGCCCTCAGTATGGCCAACGATGGTCTTCATTGACCCGACGTATAGTGGTGGTTCCTTTTCCTGGCTTGAATTGGGTTCTCTGTCATCGAAAAATGCTGACTGAATGGCTTCAGCCTCGACGGCATCTCCAGATGTTCCCGTTCCGTGAGCCTCGAAAAATTGACACCGGTCCTCAAATTTCTTGCAGTCAAGGCCGGCTCTAGTGTATGTCCTCTGAATCAACGCGCTCTGGGCTGCTGGGCTGGGCCTTGTTATTCCAGGCGTGCGACCATCCTGGTTGACGCCTGTCTCACGGACAATGCACCCGATGTTGTCTCCATGACGAAGCGCTATATCAAGTCTCTTCAGAATGATTACTCCAACCCCTTCACCTCGGGCATACCCATCTGCTTTCATATCCCACATGTGACATCGGCCAGAGGGAGACAACATGCCAAGATTGCCCGCCGTGAGGTATTGCTCTGTGTGAAAATGTCAGGACACTTCATCATCGGATCAGGGGATAGTAAGCAGAAGTCTCTCTTACCAGAGTCAAGTAGCAAGTTGGCACCACAGACTATCGCCATATCAGCCTCCCCGCATCTCAAGGATTGTACTGCCTGGTGTAAAGCAACCAAACTCGACGAACAGGCCGTATCGACCGTGATAGACGGGCCACTCAAGTCAAAGAAGTAGGATATTCGGTTCGCAAACATAGACTTGTACGCTCCGGTGGCAGTGTATCTAGGAACCTCCAAAGGATCCCTGGTCAGAATGTTGGAATAGTCCGTCCCGGTCAACCCTGCAAACACAGCTGTTGAAGAACCCCGCAATTTTTCCATAGGCAGCCCTGCAGACTCCAGCGCCTCGTAGACACATTCGAGAGTCAGCCTATATTGGGGATCCATTGTCGAAGCCTCCATTGGATGCATCCGAAAGAAGTGGTGATCGAAACCCCGGACATCTTCTGATATAAAGTATGACCCTGCAATATTTCCCGTGCCATACAAGAGTTGTTCTTGGTCATCTGAATTATCTGCTTGACGTGGTTTCTTTGGAAACTTTCGAAGAAGGTCCCGTGGTCTCTGATTTAGTTCCCATAGCTTTTCAGGGGTCGAAGACTCGCCAGGAAACCGACAGCTACTGCCGATAATTGCAATGGGTTCGTTCATTATTGTTGCCACGATAGATCTTGCGAGTTGAGCCTATTCCCCCAAATAGGATTATTTACTAATAAAAGAACAAAATATATGTCATAGAAAACTGTGGCAAAATAATATGGCTTTCAAATTATACAACTTCTTGCCTTGGCGGCTTTCGTAATTCGACTCCTCTATATTCCCCGATAGCCATCATTTGTTGAATAGACCAGGCTAATTACCTAGCAAACTTGTCGAAAAGGATCCGTGTAAGCACTCATCAATTTTGCAAGGCTAGTTGTGTTATATTCATTGTAGCCCCTGGTCGATTCTACGAAATTTTATGCAGCGTGCTGTTGTCAGAAGTCGGAATGGTTTGTCAACATTCACGTACAGCCCTCCAATTCGGGTGTAATTATGAGTGTTGTCAAACCACCGTGTCCTGCGTCTTCCTCGACGCTGTGGGCCTGTCATTTACAGCATGTCGTCAGCACACTCACCACCTCTGTCAGCAACCTTGGTATGCTTGCATATTGGCCCAAAATTGCGACGTCAAACAATGGAATATCAGACACGAGTAGTCCTCTCTTCCGCTTCATATGGCCTGAGACCGGAGCAGGCGGATATTGACCGGTGTTGACCATTAACCCATTATCCCGCCTCTGAGACCCTTCTATCAACATGCGTGAGGTGCAGTAACCTGTACACGACAAAAAACGGCCATGAGAAATACATGCCAGCATGTCTAAGCCATTTTGCCTTGAAGAGCACCCAATTGACCACGTCGAGTCGCTCGATGTCGTGGTTGTCGGCGCCGGGATTGCCGGCATAGTGGCAGGCATTCTACTCCCAGCCAAAGTGCCCGGCATTCGTCTCCATATCCTAGAAAGGGAATCGAACGTGGTTTGCTCCCACAGTATACCTATGTATATGGCTACTTGACTAACACATGCATCGACACATGTAGGGAGGCGTCTGGCTCACAAACACGTACCCGGGCGTGCGCTGCGATATACCCGCCGATGTCTACCAAAGCACATTTGCACCCAGCAGCGCCTGGTCTAGCAACTACCCACCCGGGGCTGAGATCAGGGCGTACTGGAAGGAGTTGGCGGTGAGGTATGGTGTGATGCAACTTATCAGCTTCAATACAAAAGTCCGGTCGGCACAATGGCTCCGAGACCGCTGCAAATGGAAGATTCATGTTGTGGCGACGACGATGAACGAGGGACAGTGCAAGGACGAAGAGTCTGTGGTATATGCTGAGGTCTTGATCACGGCCACGGGCACCTTTAGTGAGCCGCGCTGGCCCGATATACCGAGCATGGCTGTGTACGAGGGCCATCTACAGCACAGCGGTCAATGGGACCAGAGATGTAATCTGGCGGGCAAGAGCGTGGCTCTCATCGGCAATGGCGCAGCGGGCTTGCAGATGCTACCAGAGCTGCAGAGGGAAGCGCTCGAGGTGCATCACTACATCCGCAGCCCGACATGGATATCACCCTCGTTTGGTGGCGAGGATATCCCAACAGAGACGCGCCAGGCGCCGGAGGACCCAGAGGCATACGTCATTTACAGACGGGACATGGAGAGCAAGACATACGCGCGCTTCAGTATGCTCATGAAGGACGAGCCGCGGAGTGAAGAGGCTAGGAAGGCCTTTTACGCCCTCATGAAGCACAGGCTAGGCCCAGCCGCCGAGACACTCCTCGACTCCCTCGTCCCCAGCTTCGCGCCAAACTGTCGCCGTCTGACACCAGCCCCGGGATATCTTGAGGCGCTGGCCAGTCCCAACGTGACGCTCGTCACTGACGCCATTGCTAGCTTCTCCGCCACGGGTATCAACACCTTGGAAGGCGCCCACCGCAAACACGATGTCATCGTCTGTTGCACTGGGTCCGACGCCTCGTTCGCTCCGACTTTCTCCATCGTCAACGATGCCGGCGTGGACCTCCGCCGTCTCTGGTCCACCCCCGGCGGCTCCCCGGACACATACCTCGGCATGGCTGCTCCGGACTTTCCCAATCTGTACTTCATCCTTGGCCCCAACTCGACTGGCCAGCCGGGACCGTTGATATACATTATAGAGCGGCAGGTTACCTACCTGGCTAAGCTGCTCAACAAGATGACTGGCCAAGGTATCAAGGCCATGGTACCTACGAGAGCCGCAACGGATGATTTTAGGGCCTATTGCGATGCCTACTTTCCACGCACCGTTATGATGGATGGCTGTCGGTCATGGTACAACGGTGGCGTTGCTGGGGGTCGTATTCGGGTAGGCATCACTACGTTTCTTTCACAAACTTTAAGGTTATTTTGATCACGTCTTCTGACAGTTGCTAGGCTCTCTGGCCTGGCAGCGCATGGCATGCGGATACTGTCCGCCGTGGCGTCCGCTGGGAGGATTTCGATTATGTGTACCGCAGCGAATCGGGCAACCGCTTCGCATATTTTGGCAACGGGTGGACTAGCGTGGACGTAGAGGCTGCTGCTGCTGCGAATCCAGGCGAAATACCAAAATTTGCGACTTACTTGGACCCGAGGTCAGTAACGAGAGACGTGGACTTGGCTAGTTATTTAGAGTGAGCTCGATGTAATTAGATTTAGCCAACGCAAGGACTGTGTCAAAAGAGATTCGGCTTGTAGACATCTGTAAGCAGATAAATAGGCCAGCCATTAATGAAAAAAGGCTCCCAAATATATGCGACTATAGGACATGATCAATCCGAAAGTCAACTAGTAAGTCAATCAGTAAGTCTGAACAAGTTTGTACCTGTGGGACGCAGCCCACGGATAGATGGAAGTTGCGACCGCTAGTGGCACAGGGCGCTACTATGTCGGGCCGGCCCGGCCCATAGGGGTGGTGGCGCGGCCTAGTGCTGCCTTAGGCTAGACAAAAAATCCCTCATCATGATTCCAGGGTGGTAGGTGGGGAAGCCCATATTCGTATCGATACAAACACAATCCCTGATTAATCATAGGAAGGGTTTGTCAGCTGACGCTGATACATACACACTGTGACAACCAGTGACAAGCAGTGACAACACAAGCAGAGCCGGGCATGCTAGGTTTCTTTTCGGACAGTCGAGGACGCCAAGTCGCTATTATAGAGTCGTCTCTTAAAATAGTATATATGTTTGAAACAGGCTTATTCAAGCTTTACCTACGTCGTACAATGCCCAAGCCTTACTAACATGGGATTACAAAGATTGGCTATCGTCGTGGCTAGCACCGTCGGTTTAGTTGCTGGAGTTATTGATACTCGTACAACCACCAGTGTATCCGGTGTTCCTCTGTTTACATACGAGACGAACATTTTGACCAATCAAAATATACCTCGCCAACATGCAGATCTGTTTGCATTCAACACGAAGGGACCGACTCTGAGCTCTGGCGAGTGCAAGCCGGGCCCCGGGGACTCGGCGTGGCCGTCGCTGGAGGAATGGGACGCTCTCGACGAGGCATTGGGCAGAGCGCTTATTCGGACGGTTCCCCTTGCGGCGCCGTGCTACCTGAACTGGGGCGTCTACGACACTAACAAGTGCGAAGCTATACTGGCCAACTGGACGAGTCCCTATCTACAGTGAGTCAACAGAGAAATCCGTATACGAACTATGAATGCCCGCTAACATGCGGTGTTTGTAGCGAGAACGACCCAACCTCAGTCATGTGGCCGGTATGGGAAGGCCGTTCGTGTCTTCCTACTGGAAAGCCGAGCAATGCAACTTGCACACTGGGTGCCTATCCCGTCTACGCTGTCAATGCGACCAACGTTGCCCAGATCCAGCTTGCAGTAAATTTTGCTCGTAACAAGAGACTGCGTCTTGTCATTAAGAATACGGGCCATGATTACCAGGGCAAATCGTCTGGTGCCGCGTCGCTGAGTATCTGGACACACAATCTGCAGGACCTCGCCTATATGCCCAATTACACGCTGGGAGATATCTCAGGCAGTGTTATGCATGTCGGTGCGGGTGTCGTAACCGATGATTTGGCCAAGGCGGCTGATGAACACGATGCCTCGGTGGTCGGTGGCATGTGTGCGGTGAGCATCCTCATCTCTAACCTCCCCTCCCGTGTACTATCGGGATGTATAAAGTTTGATAGGCGGATGATGCTGACATTAGTTATAGAGCGTGGGATTTGCTGGGGGTTACTTTGCGGGTGGCGGTCATTCGCCGCTATCGAGTGTCTTTGGGCTGGCAGCCGACCACATCCTGGCTATTAACGTT
This sequence comes from Pseudogymnoascus sp. 04NY16, assembly GCA_001630575.1. Lineage (NCBI taxonomy): Eukaryota > Fungi > Ascomycota > Leotiomycetes > Thelebolales > Thelebolaceae > Pseudogymnoascus > Pseudogymnoascus sp. 04NY16. The sequence goes on from LNAU01003043.1 coordinate 12,198, forward strand.
GTCACAGCAGACGGTCGCTTTGTTACCGTCACAGAACACACACATCCTGATCTGTACTGGGCCTTGCGCGGTGGCGGCCCGAGCACCTTTGGAGTTACCACCTCTGGTATGTTTTAATCTAGGCGGCCACTGTATCTATCTTGTTCAGGAAACGAGATGCTCAACACTCCGTTGCGGACCGTTTGCTAACTAAGAGTCGCAGTCGTCGTACGGCTCCATCCCAAGGTCCAAGTAACCACGTCGCGAATCACTTTTCAAACATCTCATAGCGTAAGCAACGAAACATTTTGGAAGGGTGTAAAGGCATACTTTGAGAACTTCGACGACTTGACCCAGGCCGGTGTTTACGCGCCTGTTAACATACGCCGTAACTCCCCTTATTATAACGGCTCCTCGTACAGCCTTGGAACTGAACCTATGGTAAGTACATACAGCTCACAGTGGATTTTCCTTGTCATCTTGTATATCTTGGTAGAGAAGAAGAAATATCTCCCCGTTTCCGCTCCAATTTCATTTTCAACAGCTTTGGCTGCTAACGTTTGTATACGGCTAGATGGCACCGAACACATCAGTCGAGGCGTTCAACGCACTCACCAAGCCTCTCTTCGACCGCCTTACCGAACTGGGAATCCCGTATGAGAACGAGCCTAGGCATTTCAAATCATTCTATTCCGCATGGACGGATGCGTTTCCCGCGTCACAGCTACAAGTCGCCGCACCCGACGATATCCAAGCCAGTCGCCTCTTTCCGCGAAACGTCTGGAGGGATCCGCGCGGCTTTAACAAGGCGTTCAAAGCCATCCGTCGCGTCAGCGATGCAGGCCATGATATTGGAGCCTTTGCAATGGCTCCCGGAAACCCGTTCAAGGTACACAACGCCGCCAATCCGGCGCTGCGCGAAACCATCGCCTTCTTGTCAACCGGTATTCTGCTCCCCGATAACCCCACGCCGGCACAGCTGGCGGCCACCCAAGACGAGGTTATGAACGGTCTGCTGCAGCCGTGGAGGGAGGCGGCGCCAGCGAGTCGGTTGGGCGGGTCCTATCTGAACGAGGGGAATGCCAGGGAGCCGCACTGGCAGCAAGATTTCTTCGGCTCCAACTACCCCAAGCTGCTACGCATTAAGAAGAAGTGGGATCCCACGGGACTCTTCTACGCCACGGCTGGCGTCGGGAGCGAGCAGTGGGAGGTCCGCACAGAAGAGCAGGGGATCCAGACTCAGAATGGGCCATTATGCCGCCTCTAGGGCCATTGTATATATGTTCCGGCCTACCTATGGATAATACATTTGGCAATAAGTAGAAAGAATAGCTAGCTACAGATAATAGGAGTAGTAGTATATTAGCTTACTACTATATTTCTAGCTATATCTACCCTAGCTTGTTTCCTTCTAGGCCTCTTAACTAAAGCTATTTTAGTCTAAGTAGCTAGTCCTAACAAGTTCCTATAGTTGTCTCTATAGCAGTACATGCTATACTATAATAAGGCTATAACCTTATACTTATTATGGGCCTACACGAGAAGGAAACTAGCGAAACGGCGCATTTAGCTGTGATTTTCTGTCAAATCCCACCTACCCCTTCAGGAACGCCCCTGTCCTTCAGGATCCGCAAAATCCTTCAGGAGCTAAGTGGCTCCACTAAGTACCCGTGTGGCGTAAGCTTACTCAGGTAAACGCAATCCTAATAACTACTCAACATTCTATGCTTTAGGGACTGTACCGCGTCTTAAGCTGCTTGCACATTAATTTATATATGTTCTCTAATGACTATCGATTGTTGCTATACTGATTAGCTTCCGATCTAGCTCTGAATCGCGCGACCTATTCTAAAATGTTGGTGTTCGCGACCCTGGTGGCATGATCACTAGACCCGTAAGCGCCTCGCTTATGAAGCCGTCTCACCACACTACACATTGGCCAAGGAAAGTCAGGGTTGGCTAGTCTCATGTCAGATGAATCCTACGCCGCTAATCTGTCCGAAACTAGGCAGAGTGGATCAGCCCGTTCGCGAATGACGCGCGAATTCGATCCATTCGTGGGCAAGAACACGTACTATGCATTATACGAAGGGTGTTGATCGACTTCTAATCCTCGATGGGTATATAGGCTACATAACTCTATAATACCCGTCATTGCCGGTTGACGTGAGACAAGTTGTGGTACATATTACAGCTACAGAGGAGATGCTAGGCCAGGAGTAGTATCACCAAGAAAGGATATATGGTTCGTTTGCCGTTTATTAATATATCCCTTAATATCATAGTGCAAGCCAGAGTGAACTTAAGTGGTTGGGAATTGTTTCCACGTCCTAGGTCTTGCCAAGTAACTTACCCTTGCTACCATCTCACCTTGGTAATTTCCCAAAGCCCTTGTGTCGTCAAACACCTGCCTATTATAGTGCAGTGCATAGCCAGCTTAGGTGGACATTACGACGTTTGTCTCAGCGCCACCATCTTAACAAATGTGGCAAGAATCTCGGTGTTTACTCATACGAAATGTGGTACGAGCTTAGCATACTGCTTGGCCAGTGCTCGTAACTATCTGCGGGAATAAGGCTTGGCCGAAACACTAAAGTATAAGTAAGCGCTATCTGCCTTATAATTATTATGAGTGCAGGTCCATCTTCCAACTAAACTGTAATATCAACTACTCAGCACGCTATTGCCATGGCTGACGAGACAATTGACAATGCAGTTGAGCGACGACGCCAGCAGAATAGAGAGGCGCAAAGAAAACGACGTAAGTTTTCAGAACGTTAAAAACAGCAATGAAAAGTTGAATCAAAAATACAGGCGAGGAAAGAAAAGAAGACTAACTGTGCAAAAGGAAATACTGTAAAGGCCCAAATACAAGAACTTCAAGCATTCAAGGATACCACCCTTCGAGCTGCAACACAGTCTCCAGCTGCATCTAGCCCCAGTGCTCTCCAATATTCAGCCTACAACAATGCAGCCTACCTATACTCCATGCACTCACATCAGGACTCGTTGCCGCTTGCCACGTCAAATCGAGTCAAGATACCGACACACCGTAAGAGGAATAGCGTATTTCAGGGTTTCGAAGATGAGGACTTCATGAACGAAATGATGAATAAAGACATTGATATTGATGATGCACTGTCAAAAGAGAAGATGCGAGCCTGTCATCATGGGGCTAGAAATGGAATAGAAGCTCTGTCACCAGCGACAACTTTATCAACTCTAACAATTGGTCGTGAGGCAGATAGGTGCGAAGCCTCAGACAGACTGAGCTTTACGTCCTCTGGTGTAGAACAGTCGTTGACGAGTACTAGTGGAGAGGCAACTGGGGGAGACCTATCAATTCTGTCCATGCACCCATCAACTAGCTTTGAAGATGTTAGTCCACTACACTCTACGAATCAAGATCAAAAGGTGACGGCTGGGTATACCCCGGCCAAAAGGAAGGCTAGCTATCAAGATAAACGGCAGGGGGCTTTGAAAATGGCAGTCTTGCATGGACAAGTATCCATGGTAAGCCTCTTACTCGAGCATGGGGTGAACATAAATATCCAAGACAAGACTGGCCGAACAGCATTACATGATGCGGCGGAAGCTAATGATGTGAGGATGGTGGAGCTCCTTCTACAGAATGGAGCCGACCTGAGTTATGTAGACTATTGCGGAATGACAGCATTAGAGATTTCAGCATCGGCAGGAAATTTGGAAGTCGCGGAGGTATTATTGAGGTCTGCCGACATGAATTAATATAGATAATACATAATCTGTTGCTGTCGTGTTGTTGTTGGAAGCGTAGGGTCTGAGAGATGTAAATAGTGAAATGATTCATAGCCAGGTGAAAACTTAATACCCAGATCCTGAATTACGTGAGTGGTTCCAGGGCTAAAGCTGCCAATCCGTGAAGCAGCGTGATTGTAGCTAGGCCCGGCTTAAATGAACGTGATATTCTCTGACCACCTCTCTCAATCTACTCGCAGGCGGCGATGCCTGCCTTTTATACCCAACATATCTAACCACATTACCAATGCCATGGCCCCTGCTGCAACAGGACGAAATCCGTGACACCGCCCGACAGTTGCAGCGTACGTTATTGCAGCGGCTTTAGATAGTGGTTATGACATTTCCGACACATAATATACATGAGGTAACCTGTACATAAGAATAGAATAGGACAAGTCTATTGATGACTATGACCACCAACGCGCCCAATCTAAGCACAGGTGGCCAATTTTCAGGCGAGTCACTCCCTGGCTACAGTCTCTGTTGGATAGAGCTGTTTACCTGGCTGGTTCTATGGTCGAGAGAAAAGCAAACAGGTCACCGTCTAGCAATAGAAGCATAATGTCAATAAACGTAGATAGATTTCTAACACATTGAGCAAGAAGCAACAGAGCATCAGCACAGTACCTAGAAACCCCCATTATCGAGTACGAACCACGTGTGACAAAGTTATTCATGACATAACTTCACTGAATTATCCACTAAACGATTATGAACGGCTAATTTCAAGAAACTATGGCTGACTGCAACAGACGAGCAAATACTTAATCCGTTCCGTACTGACTTTTTACAATCTGCCGCCGCTCTACTGGGCGGTAGCTGCTCTCAGTCGACAAGTCATTGTCATGGCATGACAGTCAGGAATCAATTCATACGGGATGCTGACTCACTATTAAGGTGTGTGACAACCGCACACTGTATCATAACAAATGTCAATTTGAATCTTGTACCCAATTGTCTATTTGCGGGACAAAGCACCACATCATCGCGAAGCCTTATGAGTAATGGTTCACGCGAAATTGAATGGGCCACTACCAACGTTCAGAAACATATTCCAACCCTAGTTGGCCATGATGAGTCAATTCTGGATCTCTGACAGTCGCAGCTAATGCCTGTCAAACCTCGGCTTTAATCTGGGGCTTGTATCTTGTGTTTCTGGCGTGAAAATGAGGCACCCTCGGTGCTGACAAGCTTCCTATTCTGCTTATGGATATTCATCCATGAGCATACCCAGATACGGAAGGCGTAATGCAGACCATCCGAGGCGTAACTCCATGGTGGCATTAAAGATCTAACTGGCCACTAGGCAACAAAACTGTACTACTTCTATGGTTTAAATCTTCTGTCTCGAGGAAGAGTGTCCTTAGTAGAGCAGTATATTTATACCACTCAAAACATTTTCAACAACGTTTTCAAAATCAATCATGAACTCCACAAGAAAGACACCACTCCGTGTCGCCATCATTGGCATCGGACATCGGGGATACAAGACGCATTTCCTCTCCTGCCACGAGAACAGTCGACTGTTCACTGTCATTGCAGTTTGCGACATTCAAGAAGCAGCCCGCACGAAGTTCTCCGGCAAGCATCCAAATATTCCTGCCTACAGTCTTTTGCCGGATTTATTGAGCAAACACAAACCGGACTTTGCTATCGTCTGTCTGCCGCATAAATACCATTTGGAATGTTGCAAGACACTGGCGGCAGCGGGAGTGGCAATTCTCAAGGAGAAGCCTGTCGCTGATTCCTTTGAGGAATTCGAGGAGTTATGCAACTTGCCCGTAAAGATCGGCATCACCTTTCAGAAGCGATTTGAGCCTCGATATCGGTCCATCAAGAGTTTGCTTCCCCAGATTGGGCAAGTTGCATCATTCAGAGCAACTCTTGCTGCGAGTATCTACGACCTGGATGCTACATGGAGGGCTGAACACGACGTAGGAACTACAGTCAGTTGTGGCCCTTTCATCCTTTTCTGACCTTTCAGCTGATTCTAATATTTGCGCAGGAAGATCTTGGCTGTCATATGCTTGACATCGTTGTCTCACTGTTTGGAAGACCTTCCTCGCTCACGGCTCACAATGCCAAGGGCATCCGAACTGACCAGACCTACGGAGGCGACGACATTTCTAACATTTCCATGAATTTTGGCGAAGGATCGTCTCGTCGTATTGGTCATGTTCATCTCTCTCGGGTTGCCCACATCGACGAGGAATCACTCCTTATCACGGGCACCAATGGCAGTCTTGTCCTACGTGGAAAAAACGTGATCATGACTGATACAACTGGCGCAGAGACTTTCTCATTCAAGGATACTTCGACCAAGTCATTCACGGTCAGGTCAATGCTCCAGCAGTTCTCGGGCTGGATCCAGGATAAGCCTGAGGCGGCTGAGTTTCCGACGTCCATTCATCGTATGGAGGATCATGTCAGAATCATGGATGCGTTACGGCTCTCATACAGTAACCCGAGCACCACTGAAGTGTTGCGTTTATCCAAGCCTAAGCTTGAGGCAGATCTCAATGGCGAGCATCACGTTTGGCCGCTGCTTTCGAAACAGACTGAGGATGCCGTTGTAAAGCAAATGCACTCGTCTCTGTCCATATACAACCGCTCCGACATCTATGAGGTTTTTGAGGATCGTTGGCGGAAAATGCACAATCTTCAACACGCCCTCGTCTGCAGCTCAGGGACCATCGCCATATTCCACATGTTTGAGGCTCTGGATCTCCGCCCCGGCGATGAGATCCTTTGTCCCGTATACACTTTTTTTGCGACCGCCACGCCTATACTTCAGTTCGGCGCCATCCCTGTCTTCTGCGATTCGCTGGAGGATGGAAACTTGGACCCGGCTGAGATTATTAAACGTTCTACACCCAGGACCAAAGCAATCATCGTCACTCATATGTGGGGTTTACCATGCCAGATGCAAGAGATTGTGGACAACGCCAAGAAGGTCAACGGCGGTATCAAGGTTCTTGAGGACTGCTCTCATGCCCACAATGCCATGATCGATGGAAAACTGGTTGGAACATGGGGCGACATGGCGGCTTGGTCGCTTCAAGCCAAGAAGAACTTGACGGGTGGCCAGGCGGGCGTCTTTGCAACAAACTCAACTGACTACTACTCGCGAGCAATCTTGCACGGCCATTTCAACAAGCGTGCGAAGCAAGAGGTGCCACAGGACCACCCACTTCGCAAGTTCTGGCGTAAGTATCTCCAAGCCTCTTGGACTGTCCTCAAATCTAACATGTTTACTATCTAGTAACCGGATTGGGTCTCAATATGCGCGCCCATCCTCTTGCTATTGCTCTCGCAAATCAGCAGCTTGATATGTTCCCAAGCCACGAAAAGTACAGGCAGGCTTATGCAGATTACATCGTTAGCCGATTAAGCGTTATCCCTTTCCTCAAGATGCCAGTAGTCCGCAGCAGCCGCACCGACCGCCACGCCTGGTACGCGCTGGTTATGCAATTTAACGCTGATAAAGCACCTGGAAAGATGACACGCGAGGAGTTTGTTAAGAAACTCAAAGATCGTGGCCTGAAGGAGGTGGACATCCCGAAGTCGACGGGCTTGCTTAATGAGCTGCCGCTCTTCACTCACTCCCACGAGGCTATCCCGCGCTACGGTTCCAAGCCATGGCATAAACACCAGCCTAATGAGGACTTCCCTCGGGCACTGACATTCTTTGATCGGGCTATCAAGCTCCCAATGTGGGCTACGGCCAACGACCGCCCCATTGTGGAGCACTATGTTGCCGAGTTCCTCAGTGTAGCGGAAGAACTTTTGGAGCACTCTCTTGCGGAAATGCAGAAGGCGGTTCCTGTGGCTTACGAAATTGAGCAGCCAATTTTTCTAGCTAAGCTCTAGGGTTATATAGCAAAAGTACAGATAGGATTCTCTCACACTTTAGTTGTTGATCTCAATAATATTATTAGACTTGGTTTTTTGTAGAATTCAACCATATTTTACTCTCTCTGTGAATTTGTATCATGCTGATGGATGCAGCGAGTCAAAATGCAATTAATACTCTTGACTAACCAGTTACACGCCGTGGCTCCGAGTCCGTAGGAGCTGAAGAGCAATTTCGAACCGTTGTCATTTCTCTCTTCCTCTTTTCCCCTTTTTCTAGCTTAGGTTACTCGTAGTAGCCACTTGGCTAATTGTAAATATCTTCGGTCAAAACCGTCATAGACGCTAAAGCACCGACTTCACCTATCGCCGTTTTGTTTTGCCGCTGGATTCAGCACATCCTATTAAGGCGGTAAGGTGCCGGCAACTACTAGCCAGAGGTATCCAGGTGACCTATAGACCAGAGATCCATGCTTCTCCGATGCTTCAGCTATGTAATACACCGATTCATGCTGACTGTTGCTGAGTTTAGCTGACACTCCCTTGTCTACAGGCTGACGCTTTTTGGACTGTCCAGCTACCTAGGACTCGATGTGTTACAGCACATGTGGCTCATCCCTGGACAAAGAAACCATCAATAGTGAACTTGCATCCATGGTATAGCGTTGTGCGTGGTAGAAGAGGGTATTCTCTGATAAGGTGTAACTTCCGCAGCCATTCAATATTCTCTTGAGTTCTTGCCACTTACAGTGTTAAGTCTGTTACCACTTTATTCAATGGCACCCCACACTACCCTCAGTGGCGAGTCAAATGGCCACTCTAATGGACAACCGAAGGAAAAAGAGCAGGGCGATTATGCGGAGATGGGCAGGAAGTTGTTGCGGAACATGGAAACTTACGGAGTCCACCTAAGATTGGAGGGCATGGCGATGCCTTCACTATCTCCTAGTGCTGCTGTGGACACCAGCAGTGAACCCAGAGAGGCGGCGAGGATGAGAGTTGTTGAACTTGCCCAGGAGATTTTGGCAATCACAATGGACCCCGGCATGAACCTCTTGATCAACTCTTTACAGGTAACTTACTACCCCTCACTTGGCTTGTAATCGTGTTATATTCTGTCATCAATAGCTTTTTGTTGGCGCATTCTAAATTATGACCAGTTCCATTTCTGCTCATGTCTCAAGATAGCCGTGGACCTTGGGATCGCTGAGAAGATCCCTAAACATGGCCAACTGTCAGCTCGGGAGTTAGCAGATGCGACTGGAGCACAGGAGAAACTCCTCGGTAAGATACAACGGGTTCAAAGAGAGAGCCTGGGCTCACCGATATTGGTTCCTGTTTCCCGCTAATGCCTTCAACTCGATAGTTCGAATCATGCGTGTCCTCGTCACCAAATATGTATTTGCCGAAGACCAACCCAACATCTACAGTCACACTGCCATGTCATGGGTCATGTGCGGGAGTGACCAGAAGTATCTTCTTAATCACAGGTCAGGGCAATCTCAACTTTCTTAAATTGCTGCCCTAATTGATTACCAACTGACCTAAAATATAACATTTAGATTGGATGATGGTTTCCGCTCGTCCAGCAGGCAAGCCGATGCTCTCAGACTAAGTGGATATCGTGAGCCTGTCATGGGTGACAAGTACGGATTCAATCTGGCATTCCAGAGCGAAGGCAACTTTTGGGAATACATCACTAGCACCGAGCCGAAGCGAGGGCACAACTTTAACAGCGCCATGAGAGCGGTCAACATCAACAGCTTGAACATGATACCAGAGTTGTATCCTTTCGACAAACTTGGCGAGAGCGGCGGGCTCATTGTCGACATAGGCGGCGGTTTAGGCCAAGTAGGACGCCAGATTCTTGGTTACTACCCCAAGAGTGGCCTACAGTGTGTTGTCCAGGACCAATTCGCCACTGCTACGTCTGTCGCAGAGATTAACGATCGCACAAAAGGCCAGACTAACGGCGATGAGGGCCGGTGCGATTCGGATGTACAAATTACTCTGCAGCAGCATAATTTCTTTGACCCTCAGCCGATTAAAGGTTGGTAGTTGTGGGCCTTCCTTTCATTCTATTTTATGACGCCCCGTCATAGACATGAAAGAACTGAGGCTGATAACATATTTTCGTGTGCAACAATAGGTGCCGCAGCGTATTTCCTTCGCCACATCCTGCACGACTGGCCAGACAGCGCCTGTATTGATATACTCAGACAGATTATTCCAGCCATGGATGAAGAGCATAGTCGGATCTTGATCTGCGACCAAGTCATGAGTGAAGAATCGCCTTCGATTCCTTCAATTCTGTATGATATTGATATGATGAGCATGTTCGGGGGGAAGGAGCGGCAGCTGTCTGAATGGAAAGTGCTTATCGCTGAGGCAGATGAGCGTCTTCGCATCACGCATGTGAGGAAATCACCTACATCACCTACTACAATCATGGAGGTCAGACTCCAGTAGAAGCTAGACAATACACTAGAATTTATATGCAAAAGTACTTAATTCTATAAATTTAAAAATGGTTATAGCTCGTATAAGGCTACTACAATCACTTAACCCTCTTCTTTGCAAAAAGTATACGTATTAATATACTAATTTTGTATGTGCATGATGCTCTAATAAGCTTTCGTTATTAATTAATGTAACAACTAATATATTAGTATTTTATCATACAAATTAGGGCAAAAGATTTATATACCCGGTAACAACCCTGTAGTCAACGGCTTGCCAACCGGACCGTTCTGCCATTATAACCGAAATCTGCTGCTACGCACGTTCATCGACTAACCCTAATTTTAACCCAAATCAACACCTGCCTACGCTAGTCTCCCGCCATTAGCTCCATAATACATTAGATTAAACGTTTAATCTAGGATTAGGACGCGAATAGATTTCAAGGCTAAAGATTTTCGCAATGTTGGAGTCAGCATAGCAATGTTGAGTCAGCATAGCATGTAAGCACAACTTTACACTTTATTTGCTGACTGGGTGAGTAGGCGGATAATATTTTGTTCAAGTTAATGAAACCAGAGCATTGTCGATGAAGAAGACGCCAATGCATTATGACTCAGCAGGTCCCGCAGTCCCATATTGCTATTACACCAGTGTTGCGAAGTGCTGACTCCATAGGGTAGTCAGCAACTTTGCTCCACATATACTTAGTAGTAGAGTTAACAGGTGTCAGTAAATGATCAGCTTGCGCGAGTCCCTTGCGCGGCTAGTGACAAGGGATCTTCCGCCATTCACTCTCCCATTCATTGGGACAGATACCGAGATCTTGTTAGATACCCATCTCAAACTGTGACCGAGAACCGACAAGTGAATATCGACTTTTAATTTGAATTGTGGAAAGCCTGCGTCTGTCGACGAAAGGCAGTTCGAGGGAAAGGAGGCAAACAGAACTACCTCCGATATTCGCCCTACCGTCCCTTTTCCCTTTGGGGCAATTCTCGTTACGCCATGGTCCAGATTGACGACATCACCATCCTTCATTTTAACGATGTGGTATGCCCCAGCTCGGCCCGAAACACTGATGACAAGACGGATATAACCTAAAATCTTCATTTTGCAGTACCACATCTCAGATGCCGCCCACGTTGCTCGTTTCGCCTCGGTGTTCGCTGATCCTCGACATGTAACCGGCGAGGCCTCCGTCCCGAAGCATCAACTCCGAATCTTCAGCGGCGATGCCTTTTCTCCCTCCCTCGAGGCATCCGTGCTCCGCGGTGAGCACATGCCGGCGCTGCTCAACGCCCTAAATATCGATGTCGCCTGCTACGGTAATCATGATTTCGACTTTGGCGAGGCACGCCTCATCGACTTGTCAGAGCGTACCTCCTTTCCATGGACTCTCGCGAATGCGGTTCGCAAACAGCCAATCGGGCAACATGATAGTAAACTATTGGCTCGGGCCCATGAACACGTTATCAGGGACATTGCCGGGTATAAGATAGGTTTCCTTGGTCTTGCTGGCACGTAAGTATGTGGTTGACCTCAATGTGAATTCCTAGGCTTATCAAGACCGGCATTAAAGTGACTGGCCTTCGAATTGCCAACACCTACCTAGTTGCGATATTCTCAATCCTGCGGATATTGCACAAGGCACAGCACGTCGCCTGCGCCAGCGGGAAAATTGCGATCTCGTTATCGCGCTAACGCATATGCGTCTCGCTGAGGATATCGCAGTAGCACATGCCACCAGGTCTGGCGAGGGATGGATCAACCTGCTGCTCGGTGGCCATGATCATAATGTCGTTCAGCGGGCATCTACAGACGATGAGACCAACCCCGATGTTGCTCAACAAGGCGTCCCTCCCACCGATGCAGCCGCAACAGATTACCAAGGTGATGTGCGCATCGTCAAGAGTGGCACTGATTGGCGAGGCTTGTCCATAATACGCCTCAGTGTTGCAAGGCTTCCTGACAATAGTGTATCCATCTTAAATGTAAAACGTGAGAAATTACAGCCTTCCCTCCTTCCCTCCACTTTAAATGCTCGCGGCACTAAGGCGGATTATTCAGTAAAACAGATTGCGGATCTAACGCAGATGCCCAACTACAACGACATCCCCCTCTGTCCCAATACCTTGAAAATCATCTCAGACGTCCACGTCAAGATCGAAAAGCTAGTGGAAGCGCCTCTCCTCATGACCGACATTGCTCTCGAGGGCCGGTCCCAGATCGTGCGCAGCCAGGAAGCAAACCTCGGCAACATGCTTGCCGACGCCGTCCGCGCCTACTACAACGCAGACATCGCCTTTGTCAACAGTGGCGCAATCCGCTGCGACAGGATCATCCACGCCCAGCCGAACCAACCCCTGCGCATCCGCGACGTCATCGATATCAGCCCCTTCGACAACGCCTTTGTCGTCAAGCGTGTCAGCGGACGTGTGCTGGTCGAGGCATTCGAGAACTCGGTCTCCGACGCACACACGGACGGCCGCTTCCTGCAGGTGTCAGGCGTGAGGATAGTGGCGGACTGGAGCCGTCCCGAGGGGCATAGGATTGGTACTGTAGCGTATGTGCCCAGAGATGGCCCGCCGCAGGCTATGGGTGCTGAGCGGATGTACACGGTTGCCATGGTCGATTTTATAGCGTCGGGGTTTGACGGGTATCGCTGTTTCCAGGACACGGAGACATTGGTTGACGCTGAGGGCGCCATGACAGATACTAATCTTCTCTTGCAGGTATTTGGCGCGACGCCTGCGGAAGATAGTGGCGGCGTCGGGGGTACAGACAGAAGCACAGTTGGTATTCAAAGGGCAAAGGAATCAATCATTCGGAGGCGGCACTCTGACAATCAACTACCCGTCATCAGCCCGCTTATAGAGGGCCGGATACGGTTTGTCAATAGCTCGCCTAGCTTATAAAAAAATGTCAACCCCGTTCTACTCTTGCAGTTGCTTTTAAGCCAAGTGCTTAAAATTCCTTATACTGTTCATGTCAAGTTCTAATAATGCAAGAACAGTTTATATATCGACTATCTATCAAACGCTATAGCTGTGTCTTGGGACACGACACACGTAGTAGTAGTTTTGCCTGAGCTTCCATGTTTGGGTTTTCCAGGATGTCTTCCATGCTGACTGAGAACCCTTCGGCGCCGTAAAACTTAGCTATGCCCGTAGCCGCGATGAGATTGCCCCAAACGTCAAAGAAAGGCTTCTTGTTAGTCCAATATTCAATAAGATGTTCCTTCTGACTGGACATGACCGACATCCATGCATCCTCAACAAGCCGCTTAATCGTGTTGCTCTCTGTAATGCCGATAATGGGGCCGGCGGCGGCCTTTTTTGAAGTACCATTTATTTCGTATTCATCTAGGCCGCCGTCATTGGTCGACGAAGACATGTCGTTAAGCGGCAGAGGAATTAGGGGCATGGAAGAAGAGTGCTCCGCCATTTCTGTCGTGCCGTTGATGTCGTCCTTGAACGATTTGATGTGGGCCAACATGCGATCGAGCATCGCTTGTGCCACAGGCTCGTCAATGGCCGACTTGCAAAAGTCAAGGGCAACGAAGGTCTGTTCCCCAACCGGCATGCTGTAGATTGTAATGTCATGGCGATCCGCTGGTGGTCGAATCTCATCGACGGTGAAGTGCTTGTTGCCATCGATGGGAAACTGGGACGTGTCCTCGCCCAAGTTTTCATATTCGACGAGCGTGCTGAGCCGCTCCCACGGCTTCCAGTCCGTGCATTCCTCAACGATCCGCTTGTACTGGAACGACTCGTAAGTGACAGCCTCGAAATACTGACCTTGGACTTGCTGGAGTAGTGCTAGTCGAGACATGCCCCTGGTCAAGCGTACGCGCACGGGGATGTTGTCTATACACGCACCGGCTACGTGCTCGACATCGGGAAAGGGAGCATTGCGGCCCCAGACGACAGATCCGAAGACGACATCATCTGCCCTGGCCATCTCAGCCAAAACCAGCGCCCATGCCGATTTAATGACTGTGCCAGCGGTAATACCAGCGTCGCATTGCAGGAGGGAAGAGTTAATCATGGTGTCGACTTGTCCATCGAGAACATTTCTCCATGGGACCTCTGTGTGATCAAGGACTTTTGTCATAGACGATCCGACAAGAAGATTACGCCAGAACTTCCGAGCCCCCTGCGGATCATGGTTGGCGGCAAAGTAGGTATATTCCGGAAATGACGGTGTTGGCCCCAGCTTCTGCATGTTATCATAAGCAAAGTTGAGCTCCTTGCACCATCTGATCAACGCTACGCCATCATACTGCAGGTGTGAAGCGCGCAGTACAAGACGACTGACACCACCGCCCACGGTGATGAACCAGAATTTGACCAGCGGCTCACCAATGTCTAGTGGATGACGTAGATCTTCATCCACAAGGGCTGAAGTAGTCTTGGCTACATTTTCGGCATTGACAATGTGGGTAATATGTAACAGAATCCGCTTGAAGGCCACCTGGAAGACGCAGCGTTGATGAATCAAGTAGGTGGTTCGGAGAATAGCATGGTGAGCTACAAGCCGTTCGCAGGCTGACTGCAGCCGTTGCGGATCAAGACTGCCGGAAAAGTCCAGGGTGATGTAGTTTGTCCCCCCACGCTTCTTCAGCGAAGACCACGCCAGGTTTTCAACCTGGTAGTCAGTCGCTAGCCCGATATCCTCGATATCGTCAGCCGACACGGACAACTTTACAGCTGCCACATCTTTAAGGAAAGATGCCACAAGGACCTTAGATAGGGTCGAGAACGGGGAGTAGCCGTGCGTTGACATCTCAACATCTTCCGTTGTTGAACTCGTCGTCGTGAGAGATGCAATTTCTACCAGCAGCGGATTGCTCAACACTTGTGCAACTGTCATTAACAAGCCGCTTTTGCGAGCCGCGAGGGTCAGACGCATAGCAAGAATTGAGTTGCCGCCGAGATAGAAGAAGTTGTCATTGCGAGAGATCTTCTGAACATCGATGCCGAGGACTTCGGCCCACAGCTTGGAAACAGCGACTTCAGTATCTGACCGCGGTGGTTCTTTGATTGTAGTTGCTTGAGTCGAGTAATCCGCGAGTTGATCATCTGTTAATGATGCAACCACGGCCAGGAGCCTCTGACGATCGACTTTTCCCGAGGGAACAGTGGGTATACATTGCAACGGGAGATACAGCGAGGGTACAGCGGCCTGTGTGAGAACCTGGGACAGATAATTCTCTAAGCGGACCGCGTTGTCTCGAGCCCTCATAGAGCTAGGTTTGAGGAGTGAGCCAGTCTTATTTGCTTCCTCTGCTCTGTCGTTCGTCTCACAGACAAAAGCCACGAGCTTCTCCACCGAGAGATGAGGAGGGCCAATCACCATTGCCACCGATGCCTCGTACATCTCACCGCTATGAGTGATGTGGTGCTCAATCTCTCCAAGCTCCACGCGTTGACCACGAATCTTCACAGCGGTGTCGTTTCGACCTAGAAACTCTAAGCTCCCATCGGACTCATACCGCACAAGGTCGCCAGTGAGGTATATGCGCTGGTTCTGAAACGACTCCTTATCCGTTAACCACGGCATTCCCGTTCCAAACGCGTCTCTGGTCTTTTCTGCATCCCCAAGGTATTCTCTTGCAACTGTTGGCCCTTGGAGAACAAGCTCGCCGACAGCTCCTATCGGCGCCAGTCTGTTTCGGTTGCCCATCTGCACAACCCATGTGTTGAGAGTTGGAACAGCGGTTCCGATACACGAAGGGTTTCTGCTGCCGGACGAAAAGGAATGCGTTGTGGCGCCGACTGAGTTCTCTGATGGCCCATAGCAGTTGATCAAATCAACCGAGTTAGCCCATGTCGCAATTAGCTCGCGAGGCGCCATCTCGCCCCACAAGCAGAGTGTTCTGAGTCCAGAGACATCTCCTGGGCTGAGCACCTTGGCCAGAGTCGGTGTGATGCCCATCCAATTGACGCTGAGTTCGCGAATGGCGCCAGCCAAGTCGTTCATGCGGCGATCCTCTGAGGGGATACAGACACAAGCACCAGCCAGTAGAGACATCATAACTTCGGTGAGAAATGCATCAAAGGTGTGGGACGCAAACTGCAGCGTGCGGGACTCGCTGTTCAGCCGGATTGCTTTGAGATGACCCATGGCATTTGCCATGAACCCGCCATGTTCGATGACAATACCCTTTGGCTTCCCACTGCTTCCTGATGTAAATTGGATATAAGCCATATCACTTGGCTTGACATCCGGGGAGGTAAATAAGGCTCCTCCCTCGTCTGCTGGATTCTGCTGCTGCGGAAGGAGAAGCGCATCGTCAACCGTAACCTTCTCAACGCCGGGAAGCTCAAGCATTTGCTCCAACTCCTTCCCAACGAGAAGCCACTTTGTGCTCGACATCTCAGTAATATGTCTCATCCTCTCTAATGGATACTCTGAGTTTAATGCTACGGCAGCACATCCCGCCTTGAAGATGGCCAAAACAGCCACGACTGTCCACTTTGACTTTGGAAACAGAAACGCAACAGTGGAGCCTGATTCCAGGCCGAGGCTGTGCAGTTTCCACGCAAGCTGTGAAGCCAGTAGATCAAGCTCGCGGTATGTGTGCTTTCCGTCCCAAGCGCATATTGCTGGGTTGTCTGGTGTTCTCGCAGCCTGCTCCGACACGGCCTGATGAATGCAGACATCGTAGTTCTGTAGATGCTTGGTGTTCCAGGTATAGATCTCGTCTGCATCAGAGCAAGGTAATATGTCTATAGAGCTCAGAGGCAGCGACGATGAATGCGCGATAAACTCTGCAACGCAGTGCGAGAGGAACCTAGCCGTTCTCGTTGCCTGTAGCTGGGTGTATGTATCGCTCGGGTAGTTGATGGTGATTGTTTCACCATCCAAATCCACGTCTACAGATAGAAAGATGCCCTGTTTACGAATTTAAATTGTCCGTCAGCACACCGAGATTCATTGATTGATGGGTGGGCACAGTTTGAGAGGGGGTGGGTTTTTGTTTTGGGCTCTGAGCTTACATTTGATAATGCCGTGTCTCCGACTCTGTTGGTTTGCGGCGGCTCTAATGATTCCTTCCCCAATATACGCAAACATGTGTCAAAAACAGCATTTGACAGACCGGCCGCAGCGTCCACATCAATACGGGTAGTAAACGGAACCTCCTGAAAGGAATGCAAAAGGCGACTTGCTGTTTCTGCGGGATCTAAGCGACATCGCAAGACATTCCTTGTGGGAGCAGCACTTTCGACCATGAAGCACACATCCGCGGTACCAACGTAGGCACCAACAACAATGCTCCATGCGGCCTTGAATAGCGAGTCCGGGGGGACATTATTTGAGCCGCAGAAAGTCCTGACGAGTTTATGGTCAAAGGCGTCATTGAGGACAACAACTTTGTTGACATTGAGAGATCGTTCCACCAGAAGTTTGCGTTTGTGTTCTTCGCTACTGCTACTGCTGCTACTGCACACAAGACAGCTGTTCCAGCTCTGCCATGTCGGATCGATCTCAAAGCTGGATACCATTATTGCAGCCCGTGGTGGTCAAGGTCGTGTTTTTGCAGCACAGCACAACACAACACAGGTTTCGTAAAGTTAAGTTCCTATTTTAAAAACCTAATATAGACTAATAGACCACTTATGTATATACAGAAACAGGCTCCATCAGACAGTCAGCATGTAAATAATAATAAAATGCAACTGTATTTATCCCTCCTTTAAATTTCGTGATGTGGTATGCATAGTATGCATAGTATGCACAGTAAGGTACCTTATGCACAGCATGCACACTCACACTCAGCTGACGTGGGCTAATGAGAACAGACAACAGGGGCCAACGGCGAGCCTAATTAGGAAGGAAGCTTGCTGGGAGTACGTACTTCTACGACATTAAGGTAATCACTTTTATTTTTACTAGCTATTCTATGGAATTACGACAAACCAACTTTTGACTCTGTGTTTCTGTGTTTCTGTCAATTTTACTATTCAATCTTTCGCTCTTTTGTTCTATTCTCCTAATCTTTCAATCCCTACTAATACAACAACGAGACGCGTCTGAATCCCATAATGGCTACCTTGCCACCGAGGACAGTCGAACCCGAAAAGACAGACCCTGGCATATCCGACGCGGTCAACCCTCACCCCGAAAATATCGCAGGAACAGACGAGAAGACTGCAACCGGTGGCTACTCGCCGCAAACAATAAGCACGGCCGAGCAGGCCTTCTTGGACGAACAACTACACTTTGACAATGTCAAGCTGTCTTTCATCGGTATCTACAGCTTTGCAACATGGAAGGACCTACTTCTAGTTCTCATAAGCGCCGTATGCGCCGTCATCGCAGGCGCGCTCATCCCCGTAACTCCAGTGCGTTGTAACTTACCTTTGTGTCCTTGAAATTTATTGCATAGCTAAGCTAACTCCGGTCGTCATCTAGGTTGTCAGCTCCCGCATTATTCTCGCCTTCGCCAGAGTTGAAGAGCAGGGCGGGGATATGAAGTCACTCATCGACCAGTTCACGCTTTACTACGTCTACATCATGGTGACCGCGCTGGTGACTTGGTTTGTCTCGACGGCCGGTTTTAACTATACAGGAGCAAGAATAGCACAGACAATCAAAATGCGTTACTTTGCCGCCGTCCTCAGACAGAACATGGCCGTCTTTGACGACAAGGGCACTGGAGAGATGCTCTCCCAGCTTACAGATGATGCCGTGGCTATTCAGAATGCCATCTCTTCTAAGCTGGCTCAAACAATTAGCGCCATCGGTACTCTAGTTGGAACCATCGCAGTGTGCTTTGCTCTGGACTGGCTGTTGACATTCGAGCTGATTTGGTCTCTTATTTTGGGCTATGCAGTGCTCTACCTAGGAGGGAAGTTGACAGTCCGATACAGCAGCCGCAGCATCGAGGCGTCCTCTTCGGGCTCCGCTATAGTTGATGAGGCCTTGACCTCAATTAAGACCACCACGGCACTGGGAATGCAAAAGCACGTGCATAGTACATACATGAGCTTCTCGGCTAAGGCAGCTAGGAACGGGTTCATCCTAGGCTCTATGAACGCATGCATGCTCGCTGTTTGTGTTGCCAGTGGCTATTTCAACGTCGCTTTGGTGTTTTGGCAAGGATCCAGACGCTTGACTGAAGGCAGGACCCCCTTCACAGCCGTTGTTGCCATTGCTATGGTTACCAAAGCAGCGGCATTCTGTGTCTTGGGCGTCGGTTCAAATATGGAAGCTTTTGCTATGGCTGTGGCGGGGGCTCGCCGTCTCTCGCGTACGACCCGCCGCGTGCCACCCATCGACTCGTCCTCGGAGCAGGGACATACTCCTGAACAGTTCGACAGTACAATAGAGCTACGGAATGTGAGACACATCTACCCATGCCGTCCGAATATCACCGTCCTAGACAATGTAAGCATCTCATTTCCTGCAGGAAAGAGGACAGCCATCGTGGGGCATTCCGGGTCAGGCAAAAGCTCCATATCAAACATGATATTAAGATTCTATGACCCTCTGAGCGGTAACATTCTCCTGGATGGTCAGGACCTATCTTCCTACCAACTTCGCTGGCTCCGACAACAAATCGCCGTGGTGAAGCAGGAATCTTTCATGTTCAACAAGTCTGTATATGAGAATATTGAACTTGGCTTTACCGGCCCCCGATGGACTACTATTTCTCCAGCTGAGAAACGCAAGGCCGTGGAAGAGGCTGCACAGACGGCACAAGCAGCCGACTTCATTGCCAAACTCCCTCAAGGTTTCGACACTATTGTAGGAACACGAGGCTCGAGGCTCTCTGGCGGACAACTGCAGCGAATCGCCATCGCCAGGGCTCTTGTTAATGACCCCCGTATCCTTATCTTGGACGAAGCAACATCGGCATTGGATAGTGAAACAGAAGCTAGGTTACTGTCTGCCATGGCTGGTAAACTCCATCAGCCCACTACCATCATAATTGCCCATCGTCTCTCCACGATCCGCGATTGCGATAATATTGTTGTTCTTAATGCTGGACGTGTAGTCGAGAGCGGCAGCCACGATGACCTCATGGCTGCGCAATCATCCTACTACCACCTTGTCAAAGCTCAGGATACAGATTACGACGAGCATGCGTCTGCGGATGAAGTCTCTGACGAGAAAAGAGAGCCGGCACCATTCGCCAGTCTTGACCCGGGGAAGGACCAAGGGGAACAATCTAGCCAAACAAGTGTATCTGCCGACATTGAGTCGCAGAGTGACACCATGTCATCGTCTTTATCCTCTATGATCAAGTTTATTTTCAAACTTAACAAAGGCGAATGGCACTGGCTATTAATTGGGCTAATTTGCTGTATTATCGCAGGAGGTGAAGAGCCAGCCTCAGCTGTACTCTTCGGTAAAGCAATTACGGCCATCGCCCGACCAGTAGAGAGTCAGGCTGACAGCATTCGCTCCGATGCAGCCTTTTACTCATGGATGTTCTTTACGCTTGCCCTCGTCATGCTCATCAGCTGTGCCGCCCAGGGTATTGCCTTTGCCTTTAGCTCTGAACATCTTATCAAGCGAGTACGCAGCCTAGCCCTACAGCAATATCTCAGGATGGACATTTCCTTCTTCGACAAGAAGGAAAATTCAGCTGCTGCCCTCTCGGGCTTTCTGTCAGGCTCAACCAGCGACCTTACTGGTCTCAGTGGTAGCGCACTTGGCATTGTCCTCATATGTCTCTCGACGTTGATCTCTGGTATCGTCGTCTCACTTGCACTGGGATGGAAGCTAGCACTTGTTTGCCTTTCTGTTGTGCCACTCATGATTGGGGGTGGATACTATGGCGTCTTGCTTGTGGGAGAGTTCGCCGAACAGAACGAGATATTCGCGAACGAGGCGGCCGAGTTTGCAGGCGAGACGCTCCATGGCATCCAGACCATCGCCGCCCTAACAGGAGAGCAGACGACTCTGAGCCAGTTTCACGATACGCTTCGTGCCAGCGAGGGTAAAGCGTTTACAGCAAATCTTCAAGCATCTTTGATGTATGCCCTAACGCAAACTGCTTACTATGCGTGCATGGCCCTGAGCTTCTGGTATGGAGGTAGACTCATCCTCCGTGGCGAATATACCCTCTTCCAGGCCGTTGCTGTCCAGTCTGCCATGCTACTGAGCGCTTTCTCCGCTGGTATGGTTTTCTCTTGGACTCCCAACATCGGCAAGGCCAAGCAAGCTGCATCGTCTCTTCAGCGTCTTCTGGCACGAATATCTGCCATTGATCCATCGTCGCCTGACGGGATCGACGGGGACGTCATGCAGGGCCGTATTGAATTCAACTCTGTCGGCTTTTCCTACCCTTCGCGCCCTAATCATCCCGCATTAAAGAACCTGAGCTTCACCATTCCTGCTGGCGCAAATGTGGCCTTTGTCGGCGCGACAGGTTCGGGAAAGAGCACCATCATATCGCTGATCGAGCGGTTTTACGATCCCACTAGTGGATCAGTTCTTGTCGACTCGAAGCCAGTTAAGTCTTATCGCACGTCCAGGTATCGGAAGCGCATCGGCCTTGTGAGCCAAGAGCCGACTCTCTACCGCGGAACCATCAAGGTTAACCTGACAATCGGGCTAGACGAGGACGATATTGCGATGCCCTCAGACGAATCCATCGAGGAGGCTTGCAAAGAAGCCAATATTTACGATTTCATTAGCAGTCTGCCGTAAGTGTTTCTCTTTCCTCACCTCTTTCATCGTATGCGGGCAACAATGTAGTGCAAAGGCTCTCTAACATACAGCTTAGGGACGGCTTTAACACCGAGGTGGGAAGCGGCGGCAACCAACTCAGCGTGGGGCAAAAACAACGCATCGTCTTAGCCCGCGCGCTTCTCCGCAAGCCAACAATTCTCCTTTTGGACGAGGCTACCTCGGCGCTGGACTCCCAGTCCGAGTCGCTTATCCAGCAGGCTCTTGACAAAGTAAAGAAGGGCCGCACGACAATCACCATAGCCCACAGACTGAGCACCATTGTCAAGGCTGACACGATCTTCGTGATTGGCGAGGGCAGTGTCGTCGAATCCGGCACGCATACACAGTTGATGGCTATGAAAGGCAGCTATCATCGGCTTTACATGGCGAGCAAAAGCGGGCAAACGCTGTAGTTAGTGTTGTCGTGTGAATGCGCTTCCAATCTGATAAGTTACGGCTCGGTTAGCCACATACAGGATAAAACGTATTTGTTCCGGCCGAACCGTGAAATCTGCCCACTCGTGAGCTAGCCGGCCAGCTCACGAGCTGGCCGGCCGAACGGTGAGAATTTTCGACTGCTCGTTTAGCCGGCCTAATCATAAGATCAAGGTAGCTTTACATATTAATTCGTATGTAAAGGTACTTATTCTAGAAAGTTGATTTTACACTATTACTATTACTACTTCTATCTTCGTGTACTATTACATAGCCATTGGCGGAGCCCTTATCATGGTTATTATATCTGTGGTGCTCTCCTTCTACACACTGGATATGAATACCAGGTCTATCTGCTGAGACATTTGGAGAGGGTAGCATGTGGAGCAAGTTGATAATTGTCACTAGCAGGATTCAAAACTGGAATAATATGGAGTCCTGCGCGACCGATCAAAAATCCAGCCTGGTTTGATTCAAAGGCCTGCTTTTACGTCTTCAACTTTCTGTGCGAGATACTTATTCTCGGCGTCTTGACGTTCTCTCGAATCGACAAACGATTCTTTGTCCCGAATGGATGCAACCAAGCCGGGGACTACACCAAATTAAGAGAGCAGGGTTCGACAGAGTCCAAAAATGATTCATTCTTAGGCCCTTCAAAAGATAATATGAATACTACGCAGCAAGTTTAGAATATGGCAGGTAATGCGTCATTACTCACTTGGTTAATAGTTAGCGGGCGGGATGTATAATATTATAGATTTCTACCAATTCAGCCAATAGCTTACATAGATCGTGTAAAATGGCTTGTTATACGAAGAGCTTCGAGTGAATAGTCAATATGTAAATAATTTCTCAATTGTTAATATTTCAGCTAACTAGGTTTCTAAATATTGCAGAAATATGCATAAGTGTGACATGAAGACATTGCCTTTCGTCACCCCGCTCATCCCTCAGCTCATCCTGTCACCCTCGCTTCACTCTAATATCACCCTTTAGGCGGCGAGGGGCTTGGATTCAACGCTATGCCTAATGGCATGATTGAGAGTAAAAAGCAACTGGATTTCAAGGTTATGTATGGCGGAGCGGACGGGATGCCCAGCTCTCTTGAGTCTATGGTCGTATGTGATAATTACTTGCTTATCGAAAGATACATACCATATAAACCCTGGTCAGCTCTGGCACTCTAGCTCTAGGGGCTAGGATAGCCTGCTTCGCATGTTACTTGATCGAGAACCAAGCAGACTTCGGGAGACTAAACCGCCGAGAGGACTAGCGACGACGCTTAAAGATAAGCTTGCGAGTCTGAGCTTCAGGTTAAAATTTACGCCACCGAAAGCCTGGGGGTGGGCTTAATGCTTATGCGTCGTCGTCTTCGCGAGGGGGATAGATGCTACCCTAGCTTACGGACCTCAGACGGAGGTGCGACCCATCGTCGTTATCAGGCTCAGCCTCCTTTGATTCCTGCTCTGGGACCACTAAGAAGCTAGGACAGAGGGTACCTTGGATAACGATCTTCGTGGATAGTCTTCCCACATATGGATGTTGAAGGACCTCACTGATGGAGTATGCCTTGATGTCTCCCGTTTTGTTGTCCTCTAGTGTTGGCGATGATCCTGGCCCTTCCGGCTCAGGCGGACAGCCGCAAGATCCTCGATCGGCAGTACACTGGTTTAAGGGAGTTAGCTGTCATTCGATATGAGGTGTGCTAAAAGCTTTGAGCTCTGCCTTAAACGTGTCGTACGCGTTAATGTATTCTGCAATCCTAGCGAGGTCGACGTACCCGCTATGCTAGAACCATTTCCGCAACATTAGGCCCTATGTCTAAGGCCAGCCGCTATTCCACTGATAACCATCCGTGTTGAGCTTGAATTGAGACGGCGCTAGCGATGGAAGGTCGATCATCTTCTCTAGGCACGATACGTGGAAATACTCAAGGTTATCGCTCATAATGGCAATTCGATAATTAGCCATGATCAGGCTATCTCCTCTTAGCGACGCATTTGTGATAAAACATTCGTTTGCCTGGCAATGTGCTCTTCTCATATGTATTGGCAGGGACGGCTGTAGGAGATTTGTCATTACGGCATCTTGCTTGAGCCGGCGTTGTAGTTTGCGCCCGTCCTCTGCCATCCTTTTTTCTTAGGTTAGGCAGGATCGCCTCTCCTCTTCATCGCCAAACTCTTCCTCTTTCGGCAGGTAGTAATGTCTGTCTCTTACAACACTTGTGGGACTTTCTGGAGAAGCGGATCTCTAGCGGCTGTGTCGGTGTTGGTGGAGTTCCGTGTTCATCGCTTCTGCGTAAAGGAAGTGGGAAGATTTCGGAGGAGGGTTATCACTTTGGTCAGGAGAGAAGTTCATTTAGATGGGTCTGCCTAAAGACAAATGATCGAAGCCTTCTTCAACGGGCGAGGCGGTTGACGTTGAGGGTTGCTCTTCCTAGGTAATAGCTGAAGTGCTCCACTTTTCAAGGGATAGGGACCATCTACAGGGATGGTCGCGATCATCCCCTCACCTCATGGAGAGGCATGAAGCCTCATGGAGAGGCCGCCTTCCTGGTACTAATTTCCTTACAGACTTGGGTGCCGGACTAAGATCATCTTCTTCCGTGTCCTCCTCCAGTGAAGAATCATCGCTCCCGATAAAGTTGACATATCATCCGACTCATCCTCAACAGGCGAATAGTCTTCCGTCTCCGGAGTCCCAGCCCGTACGTTCGCAACGGATTTTACCGTTCCAGTCCTGCGTGTTCTCGGCTCCGTAACATCCTCATCTTCCGATTCAAGTTGCTCTTGTAAAATATCGGCTACTTTCTTCTCCCTCCTTGGTTTCTCTCTCATATCCTCCACGTCGACAGCTGGCAACCGCTCAATTGCCAATTCCCTCGTCCGTCCGAACTCCTCTAACCTATCCAAACTCTTCTCTATCCTCTTAAAATTCCCCTGCATCTCCTCCAAGTTCCTCGATTTAAACACGCCAACACCACTAACGACGGCAACGAGTGCTGATGTGCTGATGAGGCAGATTTCTGCCTCCTCTCCTCCCCCCTCCCTGCCTCCTTTCCCACCGGTCGAAGGAGGGTGTTATCAGAAACAGTCTTGAGAACCCTGCTCCTCGGCTTTGCCTTTTGCGCCACCTCGCCTTCTTTTACAGCTCCTGTTCTTTTAACCGCACTCTCAGCCGTGGTCTTTTCTGTCTTCCCAGCCCTGTCATTCGCCGTCTTCGTGGTCTGGGCTGCGAAAATGCTTGACAGATCCGGGAGGTCATCATCGCTGACACTCGTTCATCTCGCCATCTCTAGTATTACTTCCTCGTTGCCCTTCCCTTGAGCTACTCCCCTGCAGTCCCGGCTAAGAATAAGGATGCCGGTGTCGCACGTGGTCCCTGAAATCTTACAGTATTGTGAAGGTCGTCGTCGATTGATGTTTACCGAGCTTCGTTGCCGCAGCAACAACCGAAGCTATCCTAATCGATAAGGGTTGAGTGAAAGAAGCACTTTCATGGGACATAATACAGTAGCACATTCGCTGAGAGCATATACGATAAGAAGAGTATTGAGTCCAAGCATCTAATTAAGCACGAATTACGTCGTTCAATGCACCCTATTCAACTAGTGCCATGAGGCGTCTCGATTTTCATCAAATCCTCCTTTTCACCACCACCTCCAATGAATGCTATAAAGAATCGTAAAAACAATCTTCCCCCTAATCTAATGAAACGACATGGTCTTCGCAATTATAAACATAAAACTAACCACTACGACTATGGAAACATCCCTTGATCTTTGATATCACGTCGTCTACAACATAACCATGCCCATCCCCGCAAGAACTGTGCCCATCACGTACACGCCCATGGATAACGTGCCGATCTCGAATTGCGGGATGACGACGGAACCCATAGCCGCGCCAGTGGAGGTAGCAGCAGAGCTGGAGCCGCCAGTTGCAGAGCCACCGGAAGTCGGGACTGCAGTGACTGTTCCAGAGCCATCCTTGCCAGCAGCGGCAATGAGGGAAACGCAGTTGCCCGCGGTAGAGCCGGCCTGGGTCTGGGCGTTGCCGCTGAAGTCGCAGGCAGTTGAGGCGCTGTTCTGCTTCTGGAAGTACTGGTTGAAAGCGAAAGAGAGCTTCTGCTCTGAGGTGCACATGGAGTAGGCGCCGTACTTGCCGGTGGTGGCGTTGGCGCTGATACCGACGCACGCATCAGCGTCCAAGCCGCAGACGTAGTTGAACTGGGTGGTGATGTCCGTGCCCTTCATTCCATCCTTGGCGACGCAGGAAAGAGACTTCACCATGCAGTCGCAGACTTCGGAGTTAGCGATCGGAGGGAGGTTGCTGCTAGCAGCCCAGTCGGTACCGATAGTTGGGCAGGAGCGGGCAGCGGTGTTGGTGACTTGGTAAGCAGACATTGCGGTCTGGCTGGGCTTGACCTTGGCAACCTGGCTGGCAAGGACGCCGAAATCCGAAAGCTTATCGACGTTGTTGCCATCGAGTTGAACCAGACCTGTCTACTGTTAGACGCTATTATAATACAGCTCATAAAGGGACTTACCGTATTTGTTTGCCTCTTGGAAGTACATGTAGACAATACCACCGGACCAGACACCAGTCATTTGCGAGCCGTAGATTGCAGCAACTTCGGTGAAGACACGGGGAGAGGGCACGTTGCAACCGTACTCAGCGAAGAAAGCGGGAACGGAGTAGGTCTCGAACTCCTTGGTCCTCTGGTCGTATCCGGACTTCGTGAAGCTTGAGTCGCCGCACCAAGAGTAGATGTTGTATCCCCAGAAGTCGATAGCCTCCTCAGCCTGACCGCAGTTGAAGTAATCTGCCAGATTCAAGCGGATGTCGGCGTCATCGTTGGTGGCGTAACCAACACCGATATCTCTGTAGCCCTTAGTCTTGATGTATGCCTTGGAATCACGGACGGCGGCCTTGACGAAGGCACTGGCATCGGTGTTGTTAACTTGAGACCTCGTTGCCAGCAAAGAAGCCTAGGGTGTTGGTGTACTTGGACATCTCATCGATGACAGCGGCATAGCCAGCAAAGAGGCTGGTTGTCCACTCCGGCTGATCGCGGATGATGGAGTTACCCGGGTTGGAAAGATCCTGGAGGACGTAGATGCCCGCGTTCTCGAGTAAAGTCATACATTTCGAGTGGTCTTTTGTTGGGTCAATGGCATAGACACGGACAACGTTGGTTCCCAGTTGTTGCAACAATGGGACATCGCGAGTGCAGCCGGCTTCGTCGGCCAGAGGGTCCGAGAAGCTTGTCGAGGTGGTCTCGGAGCCATTGGCGGGTGCCTCCTGCTGGTATGCGATACCCTTGATGAAAAATTCGGTTCCGTTTGTCTTGTAAAAGAAATGGGATCCCTAAGAGTGTGAGGAGAAGCTTTAGAGGAGGTTGGGAAGGCGGCTGCATACCTTGATCACGATAGTGTCCACATCCGCCTTTACAATTGAGACAAGCAGGGCAGCTCCCGCAAATGCTGTTGCCGCAGCAGACGCAATACTATAAGACTTCATGATGATTTTTAAATATGCGCACCGCCGAATAGAAAAATGTTTCTACAGATCAGAATCGCGAGCTAGATCAGTCAGAGCTCGTAACGCTGGGAACGATGGTTGTAGCCCTTTGGGACAAGCAGTCAATTGGTCGAAATTAAATTAACGAAAGAAAACCAAAAAGGTAATTGTCAATGAGTGCAAAAAAAAAGTCGAGAAGGCGCGACGGATGGAATATTGGCACAGCTGTTTGCAATGAAAGGAAGGTGCAAATGCGAAGATGAGGAGGCAGTAAAGATCGAACAAAGGTGGTCCGTTGATGCTTCATATCCCACGGTATCGATTTGGATCTGGGGCGTAAGAATCATCTCCCGCTAGGAAAACATCAAGCTTCGATCGACAAGCCGAAACCCCCTTTAATTCGGTGGGAAGTACGCGGGCGTGGCGCAGCGCGCAAGACAAGCAATGATGATCATGTTGGTTAGGGAGGCTAGTGCGGGGTTTTCTGGGTTTCAGGGGGGGATCGTCGGGATTTGTTAGGTAGGCAGGCGATGATCGGATTCCTGCGGCGAATTGGAGCTCACCCGCTAGGCCGGATGGCACCGATTGAACTATTAAACTAAGGAAAGCTTGCGTAACATCACATTAATGGCCTCAATCGTGCCAATAGGCATAGCGCGAAATCGAGGCCCCTTGTCGCCTGAAGGGTGAGGCAAGGGTGAAGCGAGGGTGAGCTGGGTGAGCTGGGTGAGCCCGGGGGTGAGCAGGGTCAGTGAGACGGAGCAACATTTTCGTGTCAGTTTAGCGTCATTTTCGTATCAGCACCGAACTTTGGCCGTCGTAGCTTACGTACCATATTAAGGGTGCCTTGCTCTTATTTTCCAGGTGATTCGCCATTTGTGAGCATAAGTCTGAGCTACGTAAGCTATGCCCGAAGGTGCTGAGGTGCCATAGAATAATCGTCCGTGCCCTGTATTCGCATATGTTCCGGCCCAACCGTGAGCTGGGCCCGCTCATGAGCTGGCCGGCCAGCTCATGAGCGGGCCGGCCCAACC
>LNAU01003044.1:0-40986 GCA_001630575.1 Pseudogymnoascus sp. 04NY16
CGTAAGATCGTCTTTTGACTGATGCAGGACGAAAAGGCGCGCATGGGGGAAGCATGGGGGGGAGGGTGGATTTCAGGGTAGCGGGTGCCATCATCCTTACATTTCGAGTGGATTCGTGATGCCTCCTCATACACACACACCTATGGGGCCAAAAGATCCAAAAGCCGGGTGTCGCTGGTCACTAAGAAATATGCACTGTGCTGTGCATAACAGGGCAATGACTCCTTGTACGTGCTGGTTCTGGGAAAACGGGAGGTGAAAAGGGGGGGGTGGGAGAGGAGTGCTAGGGCCAACCGAACAGCGGCAACAACAGGTGATGCTGTGTGAACCTTATTCTGGGACTGTATTTGAAAACTTCCATGGGTTCATTGTTACCTCACAGCAGTTGGGTCAAATACCAACATTGCTGAGACCGTTAGTGAGCAGTTCAGTGGAAGTTCAGTGAGAGAGAGGCCCTTTCTCCAATTTGTGCCCTCGAGCACTAGCCAGCTCAACCCTCAGTATTCAGCCCTAACTTTTGATCCAGGTCCACAAAATCTATAGATTCTAGTGTCATCGATCTACGATCTACGCCTTGCCGTCGCCACCATCACTGTCTCCATTTAAATTGCTACCTGGACGTGGGAGTAAAATGGTGGCGCCACTGCCCACGACATTTCATCCTGGGAGGAAAACTAGGCTATTACTTACCCGTTTCAACCAAGCAAATGCCGTGCATGCATCAAGTGTGCGTCAAATATCCACGTATGCCTAACAACCCGGCGAGCCCCAACGTGTTCTTTCTCTCTCTTTTCTTACTCCTTACGTGAAAGAATTGGTGGGATCCCGGGTGATAGGCGCTCTGTGAAGTGGGGTTTGCCGGGCAGAGAAACGTTTCCAGGTAGGATCAGACAGGGCCGATTGCTACGAGCCATATAATCCATACGCATATGTCTCTCCCGCTCCAAACTATCTGTTCATTGGCCAACTCTAACGGCTCCTGCCAAACTTGCAGGGAGTGGAAAGCATCAAAATCATATCCTACCTGACATGCCTTGACAGATCCGGCGTCATCTTCCAACCTAGGCCCATTCCAGTCTCTTCTTACCACACATCTAGTACTGATATCTGTGGAGACAGCCCGTATTAATCACTGCCCCATTTTTTAGCAGGTATGGCTGCGTCGTAGCCACCCTGATAGATTGCTTACGTCCTCCACTATCATTTCTACTATTGCAACTGGTTTTCCCGGCTACTGGATTGCACCCACATACTACTAAACCTGCAAGAAGTGGCATTGCTCCTACTATACTTCACAGGGTTTGATTACCGGGAATAGCTGTCGGGTGAGCCTGATCGCCAGGTTATGTCTGGGACTAAGGCAGAGCTACCCGCACGCCACACTCGTTCTCGTAGTCTCCAGATAGCAAGCTAGCGATTCCAGCAAGCCCAGCAGTTGCCAGAAAGGACATACCGTCCCCTACACCGCCCTGGTTTGAAACCTCTCCCAGAATAGGCGCGGCAGGGTCCCGTCAATGTCTACATAGTAGGCACGCCAAGATTACAACTCTCAACGATGACTTGGTGCTGTGTTCTGTATCTCCAGCACCTGCTGTTCGCTGTTTATGCACTGGGGTGGAAACGCACTGCATGGTGTATTTGTTCGGGTCTTGCTACGATCTATCATTGTGCCTGTCTGTCTCCATGAGGCCCAGAGCAATTTCCTACACATCGCTCACCTGGTTGCATGACGTTTCTCGGAAGCTTGCCATCCACTGAATGGCAAGACATAGCCACCGCACAATGAAACTACCACATCGGTACTATACTATACATTCGGAATGTATTTGTGGTGTTCGGGTATGCGCTGTACCTCAACTCGTCCTCCACGTGAGCGATAGAGCTGCGACTTTCCTCTCCGCATTCCTACATTGGGAAACGCCCAGCTGCAAACACAAGCACACCAACACATTCTTGACCGGTCGCTTATAATGATTTGTATACGTTGATAGACAAACAACGGACCATCTAATCAAAACAATGTAATTCATCAGGCAGGAAAGCGGTGGATTTGCAGCCAACCTTCCGTCCGACTCCTTTACTCGGTAAACACCCTTGCCTCCTTGCTTACAGGCATACAGACAATGCCGTCTACAGACCGGACCCGTTGCCCCGATAAAGGCATCCCGACGGGACTACATAGTACTCTCGGCTTATCACACGGAACGGACCGTGAGTCCTGCTCATAACGTGGATGTGGTGAGTGCCATGTCAAGAGACTTGGAGGGCTTTCAAAGCATGAAGGGTTGACGTGCATGTTATACTGTCAGATCACGATCTGTTCAAATCAGCCTTGGAACTTATTCTGGAATTCTGAACGTCGCACTGCGCCGGTACACACTCCCCAGCCTCGCGTTGACTTCATTTAGACCTGTAACCTCAGATCTTGTATGATGCGATCCATCGGAAAATTGCCCCCAACAAGTCTGGTGGACCAGCTCATGGGCCATCCTCCTCCACAGCCATGCCAAATCACGGCCCAGGGATGTTTCCAATACAACGGTGTTTTGGTACAGCTGGAATGCGACATACACACCACCGCGCGGGCTTCATTGCCATCCAATCGCAATACATTAAACCAACTGCAAGGTGAGGGGGTCTCAGTGCTAGGCTCGGGCGCACCCTTTCAAACAAAATGTCGGGGTTGGCTGCATATCAGCCTACGATAACCCTGGTCGGTCGAAAACTGTTGCGTGCCCCCGTCCTAAATAGGTAAACCCGTCACATAGAGTGGACATTCCGGAGATATTATTATTGAATCACAGCGGAGCAAGCCTGGGGGATTATTTAGCCAACTGGAGCTTGTGATTGAGAAAAAAATGCGGCATGCTACAGGAGATGAGCTATGCAGTGAGCCGTTAGTTTGATTGATTGTACCGATGTAAATTCCCACGGCTCTGGGACACCTGTCCATAATGCCTGCGTGGCTTCGGCAGGTGAGTTGCACAACATTTTCTAGCAGGATCAACCAGCCACTATGGTGGAGGTGATCTTCTGCTGTCAGCGTTGCTCTGGTACACGGCAAATCACTGTAGGTCTCCTGTGTGATGTGTGCTAACTCGGTCCTAACAGCTTCATACACAAAATTAGAAATGCAGAGGCATCCTATATTCTGCACGATGGTTGCCTTAATGGCCCGCTGTCAGTGATTTAAGGTAATTGCACAGTTCACTTCGTGCAACTCTCATTACTGTCTGTGTTTCTCATACCTGTCCGTGTCTCTCATACCCGCCCGTGCATCGTCATACTGTCCTTATTCGGGGATTATGGGCACAACATGCTGCTGCAGTATAGACCAAGGCATGACGCGTATCTTGATGCAATTTCCATCGCTCTCAAGACATCTTTCGGTATACCTGCTTTGGCATACGAATAGATTCATGTGTCTATCAGTGGCGACGCCCCGCGCGTCGAGGGTTCAGTCTAGCCTGACGCGCGGCTGGACGGTGTTTCGAAATCTCGAACAACTCTTGTTCCTTGCCTCTCAACAGCAGGGTTTCTGAAGGGATAGGAGGAGGGATTGGCAGAATGGCTAAAATGATTGGTGGGAGATGAATATCGGAGCAGCTGTGTTTATTTGAGAGACGTTTGCAGACGTGTTTGTACGCCCCTATCTACTCCTTTTTCGTTTCTAGTTTTCGTCAGGGGCCCGAGCATGGACAAGTCACTGCCAAATGCATCAACCGTCCCACAGCAGGACTATGTGTGACGGCACTTTCCTTGCTCCTCAAAAGGCAGGTGCAGCCGCCAGAGCCGTGGAAATCATCTTACTCGCCCTGAAGCTCCATCTAAGCACACTCCTATGGTCTTCTACGAATCGCCAGCCAGGATGATGGCGAAATCTTCCAACCCTAGCATGAGCGCACAAGATAGCGTTTATTGAATCGAGATTATGGCGAACCCTCGGCGAGAAACCAAGCTCAGTTATCGCCCCCGTGCATCCTACAGCCACGAGCAATGAAGGTGACGGACAGATGAAGGTTTACTAGACAGAGTACAACGATATAGTTGCATTGTTAGATACGCCGTGTCCAACGGGCGCACTGGCCTCCAGTTCGCAGCTGAACGAGACCTGAGCCTCAGTCATCGTTGCTTGTGTCCCCTGGGTGATGATCAAATCCCGAAATGGGTCACGTCAGCTCCACCTTAGGATGCCTTTCCAACCGCTCATGATAACCTGCCTTCTTTGGGTGCCAGTGGCGCTAGTAATCCAAAAATTACCAAAGCACGCTCTATAAGCAGAAAGTTGATTCTAGGCTGCGACCGAAATTGCTCGCATGACACCCACCCAACCTTCTACCCGCCACCCTTCCACTCCGAAACAGCATCAAATTGCATCCACTCAGGGTAGTCCCTCAGCCCTCCTTGGTTGTGGACATCGGGTTTGTTCTTGGACAAGGCTCCCACTCAGGGCGTAAGGGTGAGCCCCTCCAATGCGTCTCGAACACATCACAGGTCGATTCTCGTCTCGGCATCATTTTACACACGTCATGATTTTCTTTCCTATTTGATGAGGTCTCGATCACCAATCCAACATGATGCCTGGCATTGCGAACCAGCTAGTCATGCACTCCCTGTCTCAACTGCCGGATCTGACACCTACCCGCCGTTGTGTTACTCTCGCTCTTTCCCTGCCTTGCGTGAGTGATTTGTCAATCTTCGAATGCTCCTTCCCGTCCTATTTGTCAACGCCCGAAACCCCGTGTCCTGCTGCTGCAAACGGAAGTTGTCATGTGAGGCTAAGGATTGAGAATCAAGAGGACCCATGGAACCCAAAGATCTGGTAAGCCCGGGTCAGTCCGAGTATTGACCGTTGTGCTGACGACGGAACCTCCCTCTGTGTTATTCGGGGAAGCTCCAGCTTAGGGCGCTTCTTCGGGCAAATTGGGCTACTGATGGGGATTTTTGGTTACGGATCCATCACTGTAAGGGAGTTCTGGACTCGATCGATGGGTGTTGCGTGGCGGATGTGTTGTTGGGGCGACCCAGGCTTCGAAGATTCGTCGGGGATCAGTTGTCGCCGAGATTTAGTTTTTGAAATAGAAGCTTCGTTTTTTCAGGTCGGTCTGACTCATTCATCTGCTCGAGAAATATGTTTCTTTATGCATATCCAAGTTGCTGTACCTTTGTGGCTTCTTCCGTTACGATTCCCGGATGATTACCACTCGGCGTAATATTCGGGCACAATCAACGACGCTCTGCTGGGTATATTTGCTACCCCTTTTATGTTCCTGGCTTACTTGAACCTCGCTGCCAAATAGTTAGGAACCATGAGCATGACCTGGTCTTTGCTTTACTCCTGGTATTGTGCCTTTCGTGGCGATAATTGGTGCTGTGTGATAATTCATGGGCAAAAGATCTATATACCCGACACGACCCTAGACAGATTCGTTTGCCCTGCAAAATATATATATATATATACCTTATTACCGTAATACCCGTAGTCCTTAAAACCTCAGAAATAGTCTTTCTACCTTCACTGTCGCTATTCCCATCGCTATCAGTCCCCCCAAACCTCATTACCATCGTCCTCGCCCTCACCCTTACCATCATCCTTACTATTACGTATATAGTTATGTAGACCATTTAGATAGTTAAGTAGTCTAATTTACTCGTGTATTCTATATACTCTACTAGTTATAGAAAGTTATTACTGTGCGAGTTTTACTATATATTAAAAATATTGTTTTACGCCGTATACAAATCACACTATAAAAATCACATGCTATACTGCTAGCGATTTCTCTTAAATATAAATATTTTCTCACCTATAATAACTGTATATTTAATAATAAAAAGTTGCTTACATAGAACTACTATACCTATATTACCTTACAAGGCCTTAATACACGAAAGGGCTCGTTATTACCTATATTATATATCTAAAAGTCGTTGTGAGCGAGTATTCTGAGGCCTCATAAACACGTCAATGGGGGAGGTACGTACCTACTTACCGACGAAGCCCGAAGAAGCGCATTGTTTCCAATAATAATCTTCCATTTCTCGCACACGTGCTTCGCTTCCGCCAACCTTAACTGAAGCGAAATGTTGGTCACGACGATTACTGGTTGGCACTATCTCGTTGGTGTTGGAGTACTCATGGTGTTGGGGACGAATGGAGAATACGGCCGCGTTTCACAACCAAAAACGTGGTGATAATGCACGGTATCCCGAAGAATCCCACAGTGCGAACGGTGCCGACGAATATCACAAATAAAACAGTATACAGAATATATAAAACCGATTGAATTATCTACATATCTTAATAGGCTACATGGCTATACACTGGATTTCTAGGGGCTGGCCAGAACCCTGAGTTACCTGGTCGCTGCTGTTGGTTATCAAACCAGTGAGCCAATGGGATAGGCCTGAGCGCCCAAAACAGACTTATTAGTTGGTAAATCCCGCATCATCCCCGGAATCTCCAACAATATTGACTAGATGTAAGATTAAAATTCACTCGAAAATGACCGGTAAGATTAAAATGCACTCCAACTTATCCCCTTGACCCTCTTACAAATAGATGTCTTTGCCACTGCATAGCCGTTCACCTCATTACACCCGAACAAAGGCGCACGCTGAGCCTCAATTGCACTTAATTGACTTCACCCTATTTATACGGAACTATCCCATAAAACACGGCTCAATATGGTGTATGCTCCGATTCGTCGTTTCGCTAATCTCCGTCATGACCGTCCTGATATTTCTGATTCTATGCTACTGAACTCCAATAATCAAACCGAATTTACAGGAGTTGCTGATGTTGTTGTTGCTGGTGCTGGGATCATTGGGCTCTGCTACGCAATTCACCTTAAAAACATTTCCCCCCACTTGGAGATAAATGTTTTTGAAAAGAGCTCCTCACCTACGCAGAAGATAGGAGAGTCGACACTCTCTTCTTTCTCGAGATTTGTCAGTGGAGATATTATTCCTCATGACTACTTTCTTCGTCTGTTTGGCTTGAAAGATGGATTGCAGTTTTATTGTGTCGATGAACGTGGTTTATCGGTTACATCAGAGGATATTGGAGGACTTGACCTGTCGTTTCAGCTTGATCGACGGATGTCTGAGTTGTTTTTGACCATGTGGGCTCAGAAGATAGGAATCAACGTATATCATGGTGTTGGTACTGATTTCAAAGTAATGCCCAAGGATGCATTTGCCATATCTGCCAATGGTGATAAAGACGGCGTTGCTGCCCCCAACCAAGAGATTGGAACAGCAATGAATCATTTCACGGCCCCGCAGGTCTTGCTGGACGACGCTTCGCATTCTCTTGCGACTTCTGTGCAAGCCAAATTAGTTTGCGATGCAACCGGATTTTCGAGGAGACTGACCTCCAAGTTTGGAAATCGAGAGACGTTTAAGGGGGGGTGGAACTGTGATGCATATTGGGCATATTTCCAAGAGACGGACGTTAAGGCAGAGGATCGCCTTGACCATTGGAACTATCCAGCAACCAAGCATATTTGCTTTCCAGAGGGCTGGGGATGGTTCATCAAGCTCATCTCTTGGGAGAAATCGCCACTGAGTAATCTTATGGATCTGATTTCCTATGTGATCGACAACGCCAAGCGTAATGTTTCTGCGCGCGACATCCCTTCCACGACGGTTCTATCCGAAATGTTTGATTGTCCTTTCGAGTTTATAACTTCTATTGGATGGGCGGTTAGGAACGATCACAAATTCCCCGATAATCTTGAAGAATATGGGGCTACTGAATCCGAGAGAAAATTCACCTACTTCAAGAGGAAATACCCAACGTTGGATCGCCTTATGGATAACAGCTACGCTATTCTCCCTAATTACTACGGGAAGAAGACTTACTTTGTAAGAAAGTCCATGGCATTCCAGAGCCCAGTAGTAGCCGGGGAGGGGTGGCTTGCTATTGGAAATTCTGCAGGTTTCACAAATCCCCTGATCTCACCTGGAATCAATGCTGGAATTGGTGGCGCATTCTATGCGGCTATGCTCACCCAGGAAATATTTGCTGCCCCAGAGGAGAGCTCGCGGGCGGTAATGAAGAAAAGTGCCAACGCATTCCAGGCTTATCATCACGATTTCATGATGCCTCGGCTCAATCAGATGAATAGGTACTGGTACAGCATGTTTCGAGACCACAGACTATTTGAGGCCATGATTCCATCTTTCTGGGCGGTTGGAGTCCAAGAGATTGACCACCTTTACGGAGCTAGTTTTGTAGCTGAGGACGTCAACTGGGTTGTCGGTGCTGGAACCGCCGACTTTCAAACATACTCCAAAGCGGTTTTAGATGTCTTGGAGCCGACTTTTGATGGTATTGCTCCAACTGAAGACGCTGTGGAAAAAGTTCAGGCTCTCAGTAAGCAATTGAGACGTCGTCTGCATGACAGGTATCCAGGGAATAAGTGGGGATGTTATCTTCGGAAATACGATGATTGTCTTCGTATCGTACCAGGAAAGCACGAGAGGGACATAGGCGGTAAGTACACATGTATACAATGCGTTGGATGCAAATATTGGATGCATAATTTCTGCGATTTCTGCCTCATCTGTGGGACTCCCAAGTAGAATTAAATAGACAGTATTGCTTGCCGGTAGATTAGTTGTCTTATGTTTGCCCAAGTAAATAATGGAAATAACCCCAGAAAATATTAATTCCGTCCAACCAACTTAACTGAAAATAGCAACTATGGTTGTCCTCTATAACGAATCTGTCGTACATATATACTCATCAAAAGCCATTCGAAGGCCATATGCACAGCAATTAATGCTACCCCACTGCCGTAGAATGCCTTATAATCACCAAGCCCGCTTGTCTCCACAATTCAAGACTCTATCACGATATCATAGAACAGGCAAGGCTATGACGCAGCCTTGCTTACAACCCCCACCATCCACCTCGAAGACTGAGTCACTGGCACTTCAATACTTATACTCGAGGATATAGAAACGGAGCATCCATTATCTAGACACCAAATGACCAAAAAACGGCACCAAAGCTTGTACTCGAAACCCGCCAGCACAGCTCCTCACTCCTTCTCCACATCCACTGGCGCAACTGGTATACCCCCACAACCCTTCATGAACCCCCCATAGACCCCTCACAGCACAGCTTGACCTAACTGCCGATAGCAAGCGATGCACCCTCATCCGTCAACGACCTCCTGAAGACGCTGCGGCGATCCTACATCTCCCCCGAAACCAGCCATGAAACAACCGTCCAAACACCCACACTGCCACCCTCCCTTCGAAACCTCCTCGACCTCCCCAACACCCCAACACCGAGGCCTCGTCGGCCGCAGCGCCTAGATGCAAATGGTCGCAGACTACCCGCTGGTCCTGCAGCCCCGCAGAGCTGGCTAGATTCGTCACGACACGCCCCCGAACCCGAGACAGAGAGCCATGTCATCCAAAGCAGCCGCCGGCCGGCACTGCACCACCTCCCTGGCATAACACGAAAGCCGCGACCGGGGTCGTTGGTAGACTGGAGCCTGCGGCGGATGGCGGAAGACTGGGACTTCCAGAACGAGTACAACCAATACCATCTAGCGTCCCTACCGACGCGACTGCGCACCTTGCTGCTCTCTTATATCGCCCGTTACGGACCCGTAGAGGGGGTGGGATACCTTGGGCTGGAGCGGCTCCTGCAGCTCCCTGAAGATGACGATAGTGGACAGGAGGTTAACAATGAGGACTTCACCAGGTTGGATCTGGCATCCGCCGTTGGTAGCTCTGTCAGCCTTAAACATGTTATGCGCCTCATACATCCACCGGCCAACGACTCCACTCCTGCCGCGGTGAGCTGGGATGCTCCATCACTACCTCAAAGCATCCGCGCATCACCACTCATAGGACTCACACACGTCTCACTCGCCAACCCCGGCCCCGCCGCATCGTGGGTTGCCCTACTGGCATTTGCAGCCGCTACACCAACGCTCACACATGTATCCCTTGCGTCCTGGCCAGCGCCAAACCTGACACCGAATGCAACGGCGGTAAATGCGAAGATGACCGCAAGGGGTTCACCGTTGGTGAATCTCGCGGCCGAGGACAGATATGCGCATTCTATTGATCTGGACTATTCGGCTGCTGCGGCGATATTGCGGAGGCTGGCGAGGAGGTGGTATAGTCTTGAGTATCTGGATGTAGATGGATGCGCGGAGTGGTGGAAGGCTTTGTATTGGGGTACGGAAGAGGAGGGTATTGACTGGGCTGGTGACTGGGCGAGAGTGAGGTGCATCAGTATGAGGAATGTTGAGGGGAGTCGGGGGGTTCGTACGAGTAGCCCTTTCGGCAAGTCGGCGGCGGCAAAGACGTTTGTTAGGGAGTTTGAAGCGTACGTGAGGAAGCATAGGGGCTGGATCGATATTATTAAAGATGAGGATAATGTGGTATGAGGTTGTTAATATGGGCATGGTTACAGCCGTAGGCTGTACCCGGAGTATGTCAGAACAGTCGAGAATAATAGCATCAGCGGGGTGTTTGGGATAATGGCCGATGATAAAATAGGTCTTTCGGTGCATATAGTATAGTTCGAGCGGCATCACTCATATTCTCCCAAAATAACTCCTGCTATCAATACACAAATATCCTCATTACTCGTTATAATATACCCCCTCCCAAGCCTTCGAATGCACCTTCCCACCAATCAACGCCCAAGAGCATGCCAACTTTCCAGGCTCTAGCCTTCACACCTACTTGAAATCCGCCGCAGTCAATGCCTGCACCACACTCGTTCCCTCGCTGAAGCGCGTCCTGAAAATACGGTTCGCGTTTTGAAACATGCCGTCCTTGAGACTGACAACAATGAATTGCGAGCCCTTGAACCTAGTCTTAATCAGACGCCCGATGTTTTGCGTGTGCGACAGATCCAATGCGGCGTCAACCTCGTCCAGAATGTACATCGGCGCAGGTTTGAACTGAAGTAGAGCCATAATGAGTGAGAGTGCGATGAGAGACCTATTCTTGAATTAGTGACTGTGTGGCGGATAGAGTAGAACATGTGAGGGATAACATACCGCTGACCACCAGATAACTCTGTTAGGCTCTGCTTCCATACTTTCCCAAGGCTGACCTTCACCTCCAGCCCCTCGTTAATAGTCTTCCCCTCGGGCGGGTCCAGCTTCGCAAAACTACCAGGTAGTAACTCTGCAAAGATCGCACCGAAGTCTCCATTAACCTTCTCCCATGTCTCCTGTAGCGCCTTCTTCTTGTACTCATCCAGACTGATGATAGTCTCCTCAATCTTCTTCTTGTCTCGGATGACAGTCTTCATCATGTTCTTGAGGGCCACTTCTTTCTTCTCGACGGAATCAATCATATTCATCACCTTGGGGTTGATTTTCTTCTTCATTCCCTGGAAGCGCTCGGTCAGGTTCCGCAGACTGGCTTTACATTCGGCAATATTCTGCCCTTGGAAATCATACGGCGTGCCGCTGCGTCCGAAGTTTGTCTTTTCGTCCGAGATCCAGTCATACTCCTTCTCCATGTTTGAGATAATTTGGACTGCTGCTTGCTGCTCCTTGTTGAACTTCTCAATTTGATGGCCGAGTTTCTGCATCTCGAGGCCCTCTTCGGTAATCCTTGACGCCTTGGACCGAGAAGCGTCTTCGAGAGAGCGCAGCTCATCATCGAAGCCGGACAATTTCGCTCGTTCATCATTAAGCTGAGCCTCCGCGGCATCGTGATCGCGTTGTGCTTGGCGGCCTTCCTTCATAAGTGCGTTGATTTCCTCGTCTTGGGTCTTCAATGCCAGCTCAGATTCTTGAAGTTGCTCCTGTGCGGCAGAGAGTTCTCCACCGATCTGCTCGGAGTCTAACCTCGCCCCCTGGAGTTCTTTCTGCAAAACCTTGACTGCTGCCGAATCTTTAGTCAACGCTTTCCTTAACGAATCGAGGCTCTTCTGAAGTTCCACAAGCTTCCCATCCTTGTTATTGTCAAAATCCTTCATATCCTTTTCGATGC
The DNA here is from genome assembly GCA_001630575.1 of Pseudogymnoascus sp. 04NY16. Lineage (NCBI taxonomy): Eukaryota > Fungi > Ascomycota > Leotiomycetes > Thelebolales > Thelebolaceae > Pseudogymnoascus > Pseudogymnoascus sp. 04NY16. The sequence continues at coordinate 11,986 of LNAU01003044.1, forward strand.
GCTTGACGTCCTTCGTAGCCGCTTCTTGGCGTGCCTTTGCTTCTGATAAGTCGGATTTGAGTTGGACAATAGTTTCCCTCATGTTCTGTACTTCTTGAATAATGGAGGAGGAAGAATTGCCACCAATTTGTTCCTCGGTGAGCTTAATTTCGTGGCTCTTCAAATCTAGCTCTTGTCTGATCTTCTTCGCCTGGTCGAGCTTCTTCTGCTCGCGCGCCATGATAGATTGAAGCTCAGCAAGTCTTTGCTCTGCCATCTTCAGATCCCTGGTCAACTCATTGAGCCTCTGCAGGGTCAGAAGAACGCCACTGGAGTTCGGAGCGCTTCCACCGGATAGTGTTCCGGAGGGGTCGTACGAATCCCCTTGGACAGTGATACTCCTCATTCGTACAGATGGGTCGAAGGTAACACGCTTGGCTGTCTCGGCATCTGCACAGATCAAAGTATTTCCGAAGACATACTCCATTGCCGTTGACACCTCCTCATCATATCCGACCAATGACAGAGCGAGATGGACCTTCTCCGGCGCAAGTTTCTTTGCTGCGCCAATTTTCTCTGCTGAGGCTTTGAACGCCGCAATCTTATTGAGAGGAATGATCGTAACACGCTTCTTGAGCTTGCCCTTTTGTAATAACTGTGTGCCCGTAACTTCGGTGTCCACGACAACATTGTATAGGCGGCCACCAGCACAAATTTCAAGCGCAGTTCCTGCTTCAGACTTGTCCTTATCCAGAGTAAACAGTTGAGCAACTAATCCCTTTACCTTGGAGCGGTCGAAGTTGGGCGCAGGGTCTGAATAGTTGAAGTCGATATTTGCTACCTTCCGCCTCACTGTATCCGACTGCTGACGAAGAGTGCGAATTGTTTGCTGAAGCGAGGATTCCTCCTTGTACATCTCGTCTTCCTTGCCGGCTTCGAACCCAAGTTTGTTCAGGTTTGACTCTAACTTTTGGGCTTCGCTCTTCAGCCCCTCGAGATCGTTGAGCAGACCTGCGTTCTGTTCCTTTGCCTTTTTCGCTCGCGGTTCTTCTTCCTTAATCCGTTTCTCCAGGTGGGTTATCTTGAGTTTTGCCTGTTCCTGTTCAGTCGAAGCAGCACTAGCTCTATTCCTGGCGTCTTGGATTTGGCCTTGGTATCCACTCTCCTGGCCTTCTTTCGAGGCAACACCAGTCTGCAAAGTCTGCAAGAGCTCCTCCTTCGTTTCTACTTCTGTAGACTGCTTCTCTAGTGCATCCTTCGCTTCCACGAATTGGAGTTGTAATTTGTCATAAATTTTCGTCTTCTCTTGGAGCTGTTTCTCCAACTCAGATACAGTCTTTTGCACTGACAATTTCCGTTCTTTCTCTTCTCCCATGCTCGTTCGCTTCAGCTCGATCACGGTTGACAGGCGCACAATTTCGTGAGTGTGATCTTTGACTTCTTTTTCGAGTGCTTGTGCCTTTCCACCTTTGCGCAGTTCCTTGTCGCGCTGGCCCTTTACTCTTTTGATGTCTTCCTCAAGATTTGTGATTTCGGTCTTCATCCTCTCTGCCCCCTTTTCCAGATCTGTCATACGTTGCTTCTTTGCTTCGAGGTCAGATGCGGATAGCTTCAGTTTCTCCTGGTTCTTGATGTAATCGTGGGCAACAACAACCCTGGTCAGCCTCTCCAAGTCGTTTTGAGTTTGCTGGAAGTCCAAGAATGCCCGCTTCTCTGTCCGAAGTTTCTCTAGCTTCGGTTCGATTTCATCCTTGAGCAATTCCGTAATTTCCTGGACTTTCATCTCCTTCTTCGCCATAGTTTTGAAGGCTTTGTCCCTCCTATCCTCAAACATTCTTGTCCCAGCCGCTTCCTCGATCATAGCCAGAATCTCCACCGCCTTCATATTCAGGACCTTCGTGATTCGGCCTTGCATAATGAGGAAGTTGGGGTTATTGATGTTGAGCTGGACCGATTGGAAAAGGTTCTGCACCGTCTGCTGCTGCGCTCGATGGCCATTGATGAGGTATTTGCTGGTTCCTCCGAGGACAATCTGGCGGGTAACAGAGATCTGCGCATATTCTTCAAAGCCGATGGGCGACTTCTTCTTGTCCTTATTGTCAAATACTATCGTCACACTTGCCTTGGTGACACCAGCTTGTCCTCGCTTGTATATAAGATCCTACAGGTGGTAAGTTTCCAGTTCCGACTGCTATGCTGTGTCCCACTGGGTGCCTACCTGTAAATTTTGGGCTCGGACTGTTGTCATGTTGGTGATACCCAGGACAAAACATATTGAATCGAGGATATTCGACTTTCCACTTCCATTTAGACCAGTGATAGAGTTGAAGCTCTCGTCCCTATAGGCTATCAGTATATTTGTTGAGGAAATAGTGTCGGTTGCCATTGTTTACCATCCCGAAATGACTGTGCGTACAGCGTACGACTTGAAGCCCTGTAATGAGGTGTAAGCATGCGCATTAAAAAATCAGCAACGCAAAATAACATACATCTATGATAACCTCTACGACCCTCATTCTGGCGACTTCGTAGATGTCGTGGGCTGCCTGGTGGGAATGGCTTATCGGGTCGTTGATGGGGGGAACGCGACTTGGAGGTAAACAGACGCGACGAATTTCTGTAAGGCTCAAATTAAGGCACCAATATTACCCCAGTATACTGGGGTAATGCGCCCTTAACGCCCAATATCAACGGCATTTGGCAGTTTATGATCAATGCACATATCTATAGATATATTTTCAATCTTTTGACTTACATATAATTTTCTGATACTATATAAATACAACTCTAACCCGTTATCAGATTATTATAGTGACGATAGTCGAACTCAGATCCCCAGAGTACCGTAAGACTAGAACAGGGGTACAGAAGGTACGTACCAAGCCGCGGGGTTGCGTCCATAGCCTCGGCCTTTACTGTTTGCAGGGAAGGGGTTGGTTCGGACCTGTCAATCACGGCCCCATTCCTACCTCTATAGTCCATCCTGCCAGATGCGGCTGAACAAGATAGACATCATTTTTCTATATCCTGTGTATTCTGCGTATTCTGTATATTCTTTTATCATTTAACGCATCTTGTAATTCGAAATACCCCGGTTACCAATGGCTAAATCCGATACCTCGCCTTTAGGCGCCAATGCCGCGGCTGATGAAGAGCACCGCCTCCTCGTGCAGGAATTCTTAAAGTCGGCTTCATCAACAGAGTTGGGGAATGTAAGCCATTATTCTTAGTCTCCCAGCATCTCCCACCCCGCCGGGGGTCTTAGAGAGGGTCAAGATATGCCCGGCTCCCAAGCTGTGCCTGAACCTCTACCACGCATAGTATTCACATGACTGATTATCATCCAGGTCTGGGGAGAGTCAATCTGCACCACAGACTTGAAAGTCATCTCCGCCACAGCCAAGCCAAACGGAAGAGTGGTATTTGAATACACCTGCCAGGCCAGCCACGCCAACCGCCTAGGAAACCTGCACGGCGGATGCGCCGCCACCATCTTCGACATCGCCACCACGGCAGCGCTGGTTCCCGTCTCGAAGCCGGACTTCTGGAAATTCGTCGGCGTGAGCAGGACGCTGAATGTAACCTACATGAGGCCTGTCCCGGTGGGCGAGACTGTCATTATTGAGTGCGATGTTATTGCCATTGGGAAACGATTGTGTAAGTGAACTCGCTGGCCTTGGATTATATGGCGGTATGAGAAGCTCACTGTGGTTGTAGCTACGATAACTGGTACTATGAAGCGCAAGTCTGACGGCGCTCTTACTTGCATATGTGAGCATGGAAAGGTCAACATTGACCCGAAGCTGTGATCTGCCTTATATGGTGTCAGAGGTATTATACGGAGTATATAGACGCGCCGCAATTCATAGAATTTAGCGATGATAAACGGGCTTTGTCTGGGTGTATTTAGATATATATTAGAAATATATGAGTGTGACTGTTGTTACATATATTCTACAGTATCTCCTCGGGTTGCTTACATAGCGCCTTGGTTTTATAGGCTTAAAATATTACAAATGCGGCAATTACGATTTCATAATTGCATGTCACGTGGTTGTGGTCCCGAAATTTGACTGTTCGCGGTCAATTTTTGTGTACGATCCAGAGTACCTCCCGCGGATATCTCGGAGACTCAAAATTCTCTTCGTTCAATTCAATGGTTTTCTATCTATTTTGTGCGTTCCTGTAACCTCGTTTTGAACTGCTTGGGAACTGTGGAAAACATACCACGCCAGGTCCGACAACGGCCAATCGATCCAGCAATACCCTGCCAGGTGCTTGTATAGCCCTAGGGGCTCTATTTCCGGTTGAACATGTCGTTCCTAAGTTTCCATACCGATACTCTCGATGTCCTTAATGTCGGCCGCTTCTTCAATCCCCAAGAGCACGATGGCAACTACTACCGGCAATTACACTCTATAGTAGCACGTGTGCCAATTCCAGCACTTTTTATCACGCTACTCTTGATATGTGCGCCTCTGGTCATCGCTCTTTATGTCTATCAATCCAACGCCGCAAAGGCACGAGATGAACAGCCTGCGGGCTGCCGGAAGTTGGGAATAAAGACCAAAAGTAACTTATCCAACGAATTCGACGAGAAATTCGCCTCGGGATGGCCACTATCCACCACTGCCGCTCCTACAAAGCGATGGACTGTACAGAGCATGTGGATTTACCCCATCAAGAGCTGCAGAGGCGTGGAACTCGATCATGCAGACATCATCACCACCGGCATGAAATACGATCGCCAATTCACCCTTGCTCAACTGAAGAACCCAGCACCGGCCGCCGAGACGGAGGAGAAAAAGCAGACGGTACGGACGTGGGAATTCATCACCCAGCGCAAGTTCCCGAGACTCGCTACTGTCAAGGTGGAGGTATGGGTTCCTGATCAGAGCAGTGCGGGTTACCACCCTGAGGGTGAGTATGTCCAGGGAGGCGGTGCTGTTGTTATACGCTTCCCCTATCAGAAACCTGGGTGGAGAGGAAAGCTCGAAAAGCTGGCCACCATACTCAACGGATCAGTCCCAGAGAAGCAGTTCAAGGTCCCCTTTGACCCAACACCCTCACAGGTGCAAAAGTCTGGGTATAAATACGAAAACGTGATTATCTGGAAAGACACCGTCAACGCCCTCAACCTAGAAGTGGACGTCCCCAAAGAGCTACAAGAATATCTCGGCGTCAGCAATAAACTGAGCTTAATCAGAGTCGACAACTCCACCCTGAGAGAAGTCTACAGATGCGCCCCTAAGGCCGAAGACCTGGGTTACCAGCCCGTAACAGGTTTCCAGGATGCGTACCCTCTGCACATCATGAACCTCGCAAGCGTGCGAGATCTCGAGGGGAAATTACCCAAGGTCAAAGGCGTGCCTAGTTTATCAGCCAAGCGATTTCGTGCAAACATCATCGGTGAGAAAGAATCATCCCAAGCAATCCCCTCCAACCATAGGATAGGACTAATTGATATGCCCAGTTACCGGACCAGAACCGTACGAAGAAGATACCTGGAAGAGAGTCAGGATCGGCTCCTACGAGTTCGCCTTCTCCTGCCGGACAGCGCGCTGTAAGCTCCCAAACGTCGACCCTGTTTCAGGGGAAGTGCATGCCTCTGAGCCAGATCGCACGCTGCGGAAACTCAGGAATGTGGATGCGGGAGCTGGGAAGTATGTTGGTTGCCTTGGTATGCAAGTTGTTCCGATAAGTAAGGAGAGTGTAATGGATGTTGGGGATGAGGTTGTTCCGCTGGAATACGGAGAGCATGTATACGTAAACCAATAGCTTGAATAACGATAGAAGTTTGTTAGAATGTTAGAACTGCAAACTATCATAAGACTTGTATTTTCACATGCTAATTGTTGATGTAATATTTGGAGTCTGTGCGCGCATCAGATTTCATTCAACGTCGCCTATGTGGGGTACCACAAAAATCCAGCAATATTCATTCCAACACAACACAACCCCATACATTCATTGTTGAAACCGTATTCGAGTACATTCCTTTCCCAAAAGTCTCCACGGAGATTCAACAAGCTCTTCTGGTTTCTGTTGGGAGACTAGGGTGGAGGAGATGGATTATGGATGATGCGGCTAGACGCGTGTGATGGAGGGGCATGTACCTCGGCAGGAACCGGATTTTGCTTGTGAGAGATATTGAGCTCGCTCAACGACATGGATGAGCAACGACGTCAATATACTCCACGCATCGTAAATCGCCAAGTCGTGAATAACGATCTGAGCTAAGTATAGGGGCATTATAGGGGAATAAGTTGATGTTGTTACAGTAGTGGGACAGGGCCCGAAGGTAAGGTTGTCAGTCATGGACATCAATGAACACATGCTAGGTTGGTCTTCAATATTGTCATCAGTGGTGGGATATGGTGAAGCTATGGTTGTCTGTCACAATGGTGGAAATCAAGTGATACACGCAATAGTTTTGTCTTTCAATTTCATATCATTTTTTGATAAGAACCTATCTCTATTTGAAAGGAGAGTCAACTATTCGCTGCTCCAAAGCCAGCCCGCCACAACCCATTCTAAGGGATAGTGGTGCCGCATGTCATACATGTAAGTACAAGGATTCAATATTCGTGAATTAGCCTTTCCCGAAACGCCTCCCAGTTCTACGCATTCCAACGCTCAAAACAAATTGTGGGGCCACCATGAGTATCAGTTTCTCAAGTTTGTGCCACCACGTAACTCCTCGCCTCGTTCGTCCCTGGCCGTTGTCGTCGTTACTGTAGCTCCGCTACATGATCTATCCATGCCGAATATAATCGGTGTGGCGTCTAGGCGGCATCTGCTGATGCTACCGGCTCCGCAATGCGGGTAACCTGGCTGCCAGCGCGGATGATCTTCTTGCCAGCGGAGTCGCTGACGAAAGAGATATCCTTGTTCTCGCGCTGAGCCTGCTTCCAGATCTCGACCTCAGATCCTCCACGGAGGACACCAACACGCATCGTCGACAACAGGTTGTGTGCCGCGTTGGAGTGGTTGTAGACGCCACCGTTGAAGATAGCCGTGGCATCCTTTCCAATACCGGAGTTGATCAGAGCCTTGCCACCAGGGTGGTCCTTGATGAAATCGCCAACGTCGTGAATGACACCGGCAACAGCAACGAGGGCACGCCCATCCTTGGCCTCCTTGACGTAGTCGTCCCAGCTGATGATGGGGAGCTGCTCGAGCGGGATGCCCCAGTTGAGAGTGGCGCGCTTCTGGTCGAGCTTCTTCTGGAGCTGTTGGACGCGGCCCTTCTCGATCTCGTTGGACTTGAACTGCTTGAGGTCGTAGGCGAGGCCGAGCTGCTTCCACATCCAGATGCTCCACTTGGTGGGATCATATTGGTGCCAGGTGATGGCATTGCGGTAATCGGACGGGAACTCGTGGTGGAAGTTGTGGTAACCTTCGCCGAGGGTGACGATGGCAGTGATGAAGTGATCACGCGGAGAGTTGCGGTCGTCGAATGGCTGGTCACCGAGCCAGTGAGCAAGAGAGTTGACGCAGAAGGTTGCCTGCTGGACGACGAAGATTCTGAGAATTCCAGCGTAAACGAAACCGCCCATCCAGTCACCCCATCCGAGGCCGCAGACGAGCATAGGGAAGATCATGCCCATGGTGATCACGGTCTTGATGTAGTTGCGGTGTTGCCACACGACAATTGGGTCCTCGTTGAGATCGGTGATGTCGGTACGGCCGATACGCTTGGGGTTCTGCTTCATGACCATCCAGCCGAAATGCGAGTACAGGAGGCCCTTGCGGACGGAATATGGGTCCTTGTCGGTATCGGTGTATCTGTGGTGAGCACGGTGGTCCCTCGCCCACCATCTGATGGAGCCCTCTACGGCACCGCCACCCATGGCAGCGAGGAAGAGCTTGAGGGGAGTTGTTGCCGAGTACGAGCTATGGGCCCAGAGACGATGGTAGCCTGTTACCTGTTAGTTTGGCTGCCCGACCAGAACGGATTTCAACGCTCGTCAAACTTACCAGCAGTGATGCCGAGACCGGTCATGAAGTAGTAGGCAAATGCCCAGACAGCCGTCTTCCACTGAAGCGGAGTCCAGTATGCCATGACCATGCCGTACAGCGGGATGCCAATGATCATGACAACATTGAGCCAGTTGATGTGCTTGTACCAATTGGCCGCAGTGATGGGCTCCTCGGTGATATGGGGCTTCTTGGGGTCATATTTGGAGTTGCGGACAGGCTCCGTCGAGGAGGATGCTGCCATGTTCGAAGGCTGCTGATCAGCGGCCGTCTGAGATGGTTCTGCCATGGTCGTTTTGAACTATCCCTCGTCGGTTGGAGTATCGACACAGGTGGTGAGGTTGAAGGAAAGAGAGCAGGAGGAGTGGCGGACCCTCGGGACCTATATACCAGGGAGCTAAATAGTTTTTTGGTGGTGGTGGCCCAATGTTGAATGATACGCTAGGGGCGGGTGAGTGGAAGGAAGTACTCTTTGGTAAGGCAGAGGAGGACGACGCCACTTGATTCGGACAAGCAGGCCACGGAAATAGAAAAAGAGGAGAAAGAATTGGGGAATGGGTGGCGATTGGGGGTGTGTAATGGAATTTAATTAAGAAGCCGAGAAGCCTAGGTTCATTTGTGGAATTATACGTGTACTGGTATACGGATGAGACGTTTTGGTGGGTGAGTGAGTGGGAGTATAGAACATGGATGATGGATGATATGGATATGAATGTTGGTGAATACATACAAGGCATAAAAAAGAAGGGCCTGGCATGTGCATGTGCAAGTGTAAGTGTGTGTGTGTGGATAGTGGTTGGATGAGTCTGAGTCTGAGTCTGGGGTGGTATTTGGTGGTATTTGGTGGTATTAGGTGGTAAAATGCAGGTCTGAGGGGTCAAAGTATGATAATTGTTGAGGTTTCGGTGAGGAACCATATGAGGGACGTATGCGGTACAGACTAGCACAACCCAGTGTCATAGGGTTACAGGATCGTGGGAGTCGAGTGTACATGGGCTAACAGCATAATTGGTGTGTGACTACAGGTACTATTACTTTCACCACTGCTAGAATGAAAGTGATTTGCTCATTGAATATAGTCTAGTTTTTGTATATACTTGCAGACAAAGTATTGACACAGCATTCTATATGTCTACTTGTACTTACATGCTTGTACCACTCCCCTTGATCGTCCCACCTCCCGCTGCAATGCCGACTCTCCCTTCTCTCTCCCACTGGAATGTTGGGACCTTCTTCCCCAACAATTCTTTCCGCCCCGCCCCCCGCTCCTGCTTCTTCCGCCCCGCCCGATGACCCTAACACTGGATCAAACCAGATCAACGCAAAACCATATAATTGTCCGCTGATTGGCCACAGCCACACGACAACCGCCAAGATATTCGAGATATCGTCGTTCAATGCTTCCATTTTGCATATACAGACATATACAGACATACACAGAAATACGCAGAAATACACAGGCATGTACGGACACATACAGACACATACACCGTCGCGGTACACATATATCCTCGTGGTACCTTTTGGTAAGAGCAGAGCCTCAAGTTTCTTTTTGAAATTTTGTAACCCCCCAGGATATGCTATACAATTATACACAATAACAACACAATAAACGCCCCGAATAACGCCCCGCCAAATAATCAAAAGCAAAAATCGCTACTAAATACAATGGCGTCCTGTAGTATCGTCCTGAGTATCGTCCTGAGTATCGTCCTGAAGTCTCATCATCGCATGTCGGTCATTAAATCATCGTCGCTAATTCCCTGAGGAATGTCAGAATGCTCTAGGGTGCTGTGTCCCCCAATACCTGTCAGGTCGCCAATCGCTGCCTCCATCTGTTCCAAATTCTTGTCCTGGTGCTGGTGCTCCAGGGTGGCGGTGCCTGTAACATCACGTGCTGCTAATACTCCGTCGTCGTCACCATGCTTCGTCCCCAGACCCAACATCACAAAATCATCGGTCGTGACTTCCCCACACTCCTTGGCTTCATCACGTGGGATGGCTGATTTCCCCACAGCTGCTCCAGGGGCAACACTATCCCCTGTGATCTTATCGCCCGTGCTGTTGCTTGCGCCTCCAAGAACGGTGTCGTCCTCAATTTTATCCTCTATGGCGTTGTTTGCATCCCCATCCGTGGTTTTGACGGCAACGCTGTGCGTCTCTTCGATTCCGTCTCCAGCCGCTATGGCGCGATCCTCAGTCACATTTCCAGTAATATAACTGACATCTCCGCTCATAATCTCAATATCGTCGCTTCTATACCCAGCTACAGTCCTGTTGTCCTCGGTTGCACTTTGGGCGTAACCTGAATCGTTGCTCGTAGCAATAGTCGCAGCGTCGAAGGTACTTTTGCCATTATCAGGAGTAACCATGTGACTTTCAGTAGCATCCTCTCTTTTGTCGCCGTCATCTTCATTTGTCACTGTTGCGGCGGGGATTTGGATATTTTCGTGGTCCATGGAAACAGTAGTGTTGCTTTCGGTAGCATTCTCGTTTCCGGGAGATCTGAGCACGTCTTCGTTTTTTTCCGTTGGAGCAATAGCGCTGGTCTCAATTGCATCTCCATTAATTAGGCTTGCACTCTCAGTTGCAACTGCGGTGGCGATGTTTTGGGTGGCCACAATTCCATGTGCAGGGGAGGTGGTGACATCCTCGGCCGCATTATTGATATGATCCGTATCCTCTGGTGAATTTTCCGTAGCGTCGATGGCATGTCTATTCTCCCCTGAGTTAGTATGCTCATCATCTCCAATTACATCCTCAATATCAAAATGCACAGTCGCTTCGCCGCCACCAATGGCATCGCTATCTACTATGTCATGTGGCACTACAAAATCGCCGACCACGTTATCTGGCACGCTTTCATTGACCTGGTTTTCTTCCAAGTAGTTCGTTCCTGGCGATACGGTGACAATTCGAGGCTCAAACTCAAGCTCTCCAATGGCACTTCTCGGTGGAGATCGGCCTCTCCTGGGGAAGAAGTAAGCCTCGCCGGACATGTCAGTTGGTGCATTCACATACGTGTGTGTACCAGTTGATGGTGCTATTCCGCCCCGCTCGGTTGTTTGCGAGTCCATAAGTCGGAAATTATCAATATCATCCCTCTCCACAGCATGGGCTGGGTCGATATATTGGGACTCGGCACGGTCTGATGGCTGGTTGCCGTAATCCCTTCCGTGGTCATCGCCCTCCATTTCCGGGAACATGCTCAAAAGCGACGTCGTGTGACACCGGGTTCTGGGGTCATCGCTAAGGCATATTCCAACCAAGGCACGATAATAACTCGGGATTTCTTGCGGGGCAGAGGCAAGCGTAAGAGGCCTTGGTTGATTTTCAGGCTCGTCTTGCTGCATGGCCAGAGCCCATAAAACCATACCGAGCTGAAATATGTCTGACTTGACGCCAATGTACATCGAAATCCTTTGTTTGCTTTCGATTAGTGCGGCAACTTCAGGTGGTTCCCATCCGACTGGGCATCCTCGTCGGTTAATGTCAATAATCTTCGCATTATCATCGCCGTCAATGACAATATTAGATAGTGTAAAGTCTCCTTGTACAAAGCCAGCTAAAAGCAACGTCAGCGTCAGGCGCAAATGGGTTAACAGTAGCTAAATACCTTCATGAATCTCTGATAATCCCTGGACGATTTGTTTCGCCCAGCGTTCACGTCGCGGCCATGACAATTCGTCTTTACCATCATAAATAACGTCGATCAAGGCTCCTTTCTCCGCAAAACTAATCAACAGACCTTTCAGCAGCGATCCATCATTACTTGTAATGACGCCTCCAAATTGGATAACGCTATCCGAACCGGAAAGGCGATGAAGGGCATTGACTTCATACAAGAATTCTTCCACCGTGTCAGGCCCCGGAATCTCCTTTTTGATGAACACACGCCCGTTAACCGTGACTTTGTAGACAAAACCCGAAAGATGAGAATCAAACACAAGGTCCTGCTCCTTGACTCTCTGACAGTACAGATGATTAATGGCTGAGACCGGTGGAAATTGGATGACCTCGTGTATGTCTTCCGTGACGTGCACATGCAGCCTATCGCTCTCCGTCTGAAGCTTCAGATTCGTGACAGTATCATAAAATTGGATATCAGGTAGAGACTCCCGAATTGCGTCGTAGATCCTGGCACTTTTATCCCGTTGATACTGAGTCTGTTGCAGTTCTTCCTCCAATGAGCCTGGTGCTGCATCCCGATAATCAAGGGATATTGTGACTCGGCGCCAGTGCGTCGGAGTTTCGGCATACGTAACGAAGAACTTTTCTCGGTTCGATCGATCTCGGAAGTGCATACTAAGATTGAGGATCCATTTCTTATCGAGCTCCTCATCGAGGAGTCCATCGGATCCAGCAATCGAATGTGGTGCAGGGTGCTCAGTAAAATCGTCTCTCGGAATTTCCGGCTCTGCTAATTCAGATATCGCCTGTTGCTCCTCCGTTGTAACATCGGCATCATCAGTAGCCACTCCTATTAGGGTCGGTGCAGAGTTTCGCGGCAGAGACAATGTGGACGTTTTCGGCGAATTGCAAAGCTGGTCGGCACGATGAGGGTCGACTGAGAAAGCCCGCCTCTCATTCTGTTTGGCCTTCACCGCCTCTAAATTATGCCGGAGCTCAGACTGCTGCCTCTTGAAGGTTCCCGGTCTGGGTAGGCCTGGTATGGCTTTCCTTGATATCCTCCTAGCAAGATTGGAACGCGGCGCCGCCGCTGCTTGCTCATCGGGTCGCGGGGCGAGGGGTTCCTCCTTCGCAAACCACCTCTTCCATGGCCAAACTGACCGGTGATCTGTGTCTAAGGTCTCGTGCGGAAGCAGCATTTGTGTGGTCGCGTCTTGGAATGACAGGAATTTGGCCATTGGACAGCCTCACCCGTCGGATTCTGTCAGAAGAAGCTCTAGTACTCCAATCATGAGTAGTTCCTGTCGTTCAGGCGAGTATCTGTAGTTGTCGTGAGGGGCTGGCGGCTGTTGGTTTTTGGCTGTTTCGACTGTCTCTCGGCTCTGAGCACGTCGTATTTTTCGGAGAATTCCCAACGCGCAGGTTGCTCCACGAGGACTGCAGACCCCGCGTGGCGGAGTAGAGCAGAGGCCTGGTGGTGGGACTTGGTTTAGCAAGCATCGATGTTCGATGGGCGGTGAGTGAGGCGGCTGTTCTCGTGTGAACTTGTTCTGTGGACCTAGTTGCGAGCCGCTGCAGCTATCCGATCTGTGGCCGAGCGTGAAGAGGTTGGAGTGAGATGTCTACAAAGTTATGTAGGAGGATTGGAGGGGCATTATAATTTGAAATTCCGTCTCACGGCGAGCAGAAACGGCATCGGGGCTTGGGAGGAGAATGGATGACAACGAATTGATTATGGCAGTAGCTAACCGGGAGCCCAATAGACCAAAAAAGAGGCGGCAGCCCTGTATATTTTGAATGGCTAGTGATAGAAGAGAGTCACGGAGCTACTGTAAGAGCAGATACTCTTACATGTGCCGCGCATATTGGAGGTGGTTGGGTGTCAATAGTAAAATACTTTCAAGGTGGCAGGGCAGGGTACCAGGGTGGCAGGGTGGTGGAGAGGTGGTGGTGGAGTGGTAAAGTGGTGGAGTGGTGGAGTGGTGGAGTGGTGGAGATGAAAAAAGGTGGCAGGGTCCGAACTAAGGGAAAGTAGCAGCGGGAGGAAGCTAGAGGGAACCCCACACGGTACAAAACATGAAAACACAACACTAAGGCCGTTTTGCACTACTCTTACCGCTGTTACCACTTACCACTACCACTACCACAACCACTACTACTTACTACCACTCATCACCGCCAGATCTAGTCGTGTGTGTGAGTGTTTGTGTGTGTTGGATATAACCATGATTGTTTTTGCTGCTTGCACTCTACATACAATCATGCGAGTCGTTATGAACATGGGGACTAATATTGTGAGCCCATACTGCAAATCTATACCCTAAATACACAAACAGGTTCATACTGTGCATACAAAGTATCATCTCACATATCCATATCCTGAACTCCATACATACTAAAGAGCGAAGAGCTGCACCGTTCTAGCTGTATCTTCTCACTATGTCTGCGCCTCAGCGGGGCACGTGTCACCGCTGCTCTGGGGATCAGCGCCATGGGGATTTTACCCACTCGAGTATCTAACTCCGTAACTGCTCTTGGTCGTCCCTTTGGGCATCATCCTACCCGTTTGGGTGAACGGTAGGTGGTATCATTCATCTTCTAACTGCTCCGAGACCCGCAATGCTCAAATAGCCCCCCGGCTTGCCACGTCTCCCTCCCTTCTCATCTCGGGTCTCAAGCCTCAACTCGGCGGCGGCTCTACTACCCTCTCCTCACCAACGCCTCATCGTGTCACGGACGTGTATACAATAATGCCGCTCTTTCCTTCTTCTCTCCCCGGCTACCCGACTACTAGACGGTCTGTTTCCTCATCCAGACACGACCGCATCTGTGCAAGTTTCCACCCCGCCAGGTAACATCGATATCGACCTGTAGATCGACACCAAAACGCCAACGATCCAGTCCACCACAGTATGAAACAACCTGTAACCAAAAAACCGTTCAAAACATGCTCACCCCAGCATACCTGCCTGTCCAGCGGTAGAAAAAGAAAATGGCGCGCGCGGCTTCTCCTTCCGCCCCGTTTTCCATCACTCAATCTAGGGCCATGCGTAGAACCATGCTCCCAGTTAATTACCCTGTGATTGCCACGACGTACCCAGATTACCGAGCTCAGCGGCAGGACAGGCGGAAATTCGCTCTTTCCTGAGGGGATTAATTTTTTTCATTGGATAAAGTCTCTTCCTACATGGGAGTATTGGGCAGCGATGTTGATGCAGTGTACTTCCCCCAGCGAGGCTTTCGTCTTCCCTCCTTTGACGTGTTGTTGTTGCTAAAACCCTAGAGTCGTGCTGCGCTGTACGTGCATGACAAGGCTCATCTTCCCCGTGAACCCGGAACCAACCACGCTACAGAGAACCATTCGCCTCGTAAATCTCGACGGTCTGACTTACCTTCTTGCATTGAACCCACCTGATCATTCTCCACAATCACATCAACACACATTTTTCGTTTTGGTTTTGGTCAAGAAAAGTCTGTGGAGCGCGGGATTTTTGTGGTAAGACGAATGGATTGCACAGATAATATGTCTTTTTTTACATTGGCGAAATGGGTAAACTAGCTGTGGTTGACTGGTCCGCCCAACACCCCGTTCTAATGGTCTAGATAATACACCAGTATATTACAGAAATGCTACCCACGCCATATATATGCAACTCCAAGAGGTGAGGGGGTACTCGTTGCTGAGTCCGCGACGCTACCACGCCGAAGCCGATAGGCGCCAATTTCCGTGCGCCAAATTTGTCCATCAAGATGACATTGGTCCGATCATCGAAGATCCCTCATTCAATCATCATCGCCCGAGTCTTCGCTCTTATCTTCCTTCTTTGGCTTGGATAGCTGCTTCTTCCAGACGTTGTTCGCTTTCTCAACGTCGAGGTCCGCGAACACCAGGCCGAAGACATCCGAGTACCACTTCGCAGGGTGCCCTTCAATGCCTTCTTTGATGTTCTATAGTCATGTTAGCTTTAGCAGATTGGTGTAAATGAAGGAATGATGCTTACCTCTGGAAGTTCCAGCCAGTCAGACAGGTTGTCATGAGGGAATATAATCTTCTTCGATCCAGCCCGGCGTGCTGCTACAGTCTTCTCGCGGAGACCTCCGATTCTCAGGACCTTTCCAGTGACAGTAAGTTCACCAGTCATGGCAATCGTTGGGTCCAGCGGCGTGTCCAAGGCCAAAGACAACATGGAGGTTGCCATTGTAATACCAGCCGATGGGCCATCCTTCTGAACGGCGCCCTCGGGGCAATGTAAATGTAACTTTGCCTTGTCGAAGAAGTGGTTTTCTGGGAACTCCTTCGCCATAACCGATTTCGCAAACGAATAGGCGATTGTGGTGGACTCCTTCATGACGGCCTTCAGGTTACCTGTTGTGGCCAACCCAGGTCGAGACTCTGAATTTAATGCACTCTCCAGAATCGACTCAACGTACAACGCCGCTCCGCCCATCTGTGTCCACGCAAGACCCATGGCAACTCCGGCCGGTGTAATATCGTAGAGCCTATCCGACGTAAAGACCGGAGCTCCGACGTAGTCCTTGAGGTTCGTTTTGTCGATTGTGATATGAACGCTTTCAGGAACAGCTAGGCTGACACGAGGCACCTCAGTCGTCTCCTTCTCAATGTTGCCCGACGTCTCTACTGTGTCCGTAGTATCCTTTTTCGAAGCCTCCAGGGCTGCCTTACCCTCCTCGGTAAGGGCCTCAGCCTCGGGGAGGGCATCTTCTCCCAGATCCTGAACGATTTTCAGTGCCGATTTACGGTACACCTTCTCAATCTGCTTCTTCAGGTTGCGGACTCCAGATTCACGGCAGTATGATTTGATAAGCTCTTCGATAGCTTCTTTGCTGAGGTCGACATCGACATCCTTCAGGCCTGCAAGCTCCTTGGCAGCAGGGCCGAGGTATCGTTGTGCGATAGCCATTTTCTCGTCGGAGACGTATCCAGATAACTCGATCATCTCCATTCTGTCGAGTAGGGGGCGAGGGATCGTGTCAGTCATGTTTGCTGTGCAGACAAAGAGCACCTTGGAAAGGTCAACCGGAACATCCATATAGTGATCCAAGAATGAGCTGTTCTGCTCCGGATCAAGTAACTCCAGTAGCGCTGATGCTGGATCTCCTTGATGACCCCTGCCAATCTTGTCGATCTCATCGATTAATATCAATGGGTTCTCAGTTTGACATTTCTTCAGCGCCTGGATAATGCGTCCAGGTAATGCTCCAACGTATGTACGTCTGTGACCCTTGATCTCAGCAACATCCGTCAGTCCACCGACACTGAATCTGTAGTATTGCCTATTCAGGGCTCTCGCAATGGACTTTCCTATGCTCGTCTTTCCAACACCAGGAGGCCCAACGAAGCAAAGAATCTTTCCTTCCACAGTCCCTCTAAGCTTGCCAACGGCAATGAACTCTAGAATCCTATCCTTCACATCCTTCAGGCCATAATGGTCCTCGTCGAGGACAGTCATGGCGTTCTTGATGCCGAAGTTCTCAGCGCTACGCTGACCCCAAGGAATTTGGGTCAGCCAATCCAGGTAGTTTCTTGTGACGTTGAATTCGGACGCAGCAGGCTCAAGATGGGCCAGCTTGTTGAGCTCTTCGTCGAAGACCTTCTTAACCGCCTCTGGCATTGCCAGTTTCGAGGCCTTGTCCTTGAACTTCTCGACGAGCTTATCTTTCCCATCGGACTCAATTCCAAGTTCCCGTCTGATCCCCTTCATCTGCTCCATCAACCAGTATTCCCGTTGGCGCTTTTGAATCTTGTTTTCTACATCCTTGGAGATTTTAGATTGTAATTGGGCGTTCATTAACTCCTTCTTGAGCACAACGAGGGCCTTCTGCAGGCGCTCCTCGATGTTCAGTGTCTCGAGCACGTCTTGCAGCTCGGCAACCTCACCCGAAGACACAGCAGCGGCGAAATCAGCAAGCTTTGCAGGCTCTTGCATAACATTCCCTGCAGATTGGCTCATGGAGAAGGTGGAGATTTGGTCCCGGAACAAGCTGTTGAGACTTGCGACCTCCTTGAAGACATTGACAATCTCGTTGGTCACAGCGCGAATAATAGGGCTCTTGGGGTCGTGGGCCTCCTCAACAAGGTTTTCGACGTTGACCAGGCTGACCGGGTACTTTCGTAGAAATGCGGTGGGCTCATACTGAACTGCAGATTCGTCGACGGACTTCGCCTCAGGGGGGATCTCTTCGAAGCTCGCTATGGCGTCACCCTTCTTCTGGGAAGGTTCGGCGGCCGCCTCTGGCTTTGCTGGAATAACATCCGGAATAATAGGTTCAGTCACTGGAGGTTGTTCTCCAGCGGCCTTTGCATCGGTACCTGGCCGGTTTGGCGTTACCAAATCCGAGATTCTGATCCTCCTGTGCGGGTATAGAACTGCCGTCAGGGCATCGGGCTCGCCGTGGACAGGGAATGCGCTGGTGATCTGGGCAAAGACTCCGACGTCGTGCACATCATCCATGTTTTCGATAATGTCCTTGTCCGCGTTTTCATCCTTGAAGAGGAATGCACCGATATAAGGTTGTCCCCGCTTTATCATCTCTTGGATTGCCGCCGCAACGTTGGGATCCCTTATAGTGACTGCCTTGTAGAACCCAGGGAAGAGCGGTCTCTTGGCGATCGGAATCGCCATAACCTGGGGGTATATTTCGGGAACAGTCGGTTTTTGTAAAGCTCGTTCGTTCGCAGACTTGCGACCTTTGCGGCCGCCATCGCTTCCGGATTGCTCGCCACTGCCGCCAGTTGCACTGCTTCCCTTCCCATCTACTGGCCCTGCCCCTGATGCGCCGGCGGCCGGCGTGGAATCGGAGCCTTTGGTCTTTGTCTCCGCCACATCCTCGCGCTCCTTCTTCCGCTCCAGCTCTGCCTTCTCCTTAGCTGCCCGAGCGGCAATCTCCTCAGGAGATATATCTTTCGAGTCGTCCGAGGAGTCTTTCAGGAGACGGGAGAAGGTTGTGAATGTCGACGTAGAACCTCGGCTCACGAGGGGTACGGCTTGCCTCCGCGAGGCCGACAACTGCGTCCCATTGAGTGACAGCCACCGACCGCCTGAGTACGGCCGCAGGGCACCGGTCCTGCTATGCTGTGCTGTAACCCTGTATACATTCCGAAGCGCAGGCCGCCATGGCAGGTTTTGGCTGTATAGCATACTCAGCCGAATGGAATCGCGGTCGAGAAACGAGGGCGCTTGCGATCTCGTTTGAAACTATTTCAAACCTCGTAAATGGGCGCCTCCAGTCCGGCAGGGGTTGCAGGACAAAATAAAATAAAAAGATAATGCGAATATGCGAATTATGGAAAATTAATTGAAGGAGGCGGCTACCGAATCCCCAAGGCACGCGCGAGGTGTCATCGAATGGCTTCTTTTTGAATTTCCAATCACTAATCCCGATCGGCGCTTGTACGGATCTGGGCTAGTTTAGGAGCTCCCAGACCCGAACAACCCGCCAGTCACCATCGGCCTTCCTCCGTATCGGCCGAATTGAAGACAGCGTCAACGTAGAAAACTTCAGCTTTACAGTTGCTATTTGAAGGCTTCTACGTAGATAAATAATATATATTTATATGTAATTATACCTGGTCGCTAGAATTTTGTTACTTAATCCAAGAATACTCATTTTACCAATGCGAATGCACAATTGCAACGTTAACGTTTAAATGCAGCTTTATATTTATCACGTAATCTAACCTATTTCCACGAATTCAGCCCCGCCCATGGATCCTGCGCACCGGACTGCTGGCTCATCCTGGACTGAGAAGCAGGATACCCATCTCGGCCGTTACCCTGTTGATACACCGACCCCGGTGGAGAAAACGTTTGTTGAGGACCAAGAGGAGGTGGTCCTGGGGGTGGTGGAGGTGGGACGTAGCCGGCTGGGACGAACTGTTGCTGTTGCATTGGCTGCGCAGTGTGATGTTGCTGTTGCTGGTACTGGTATTGATTGGGGGAGAAGTGCTGTTGAGTAGGAGGGGGCGACGTGGGTTGTTGATTGTATTCACGGCGAGCAAACGAACTTGGATCGTAGCCACCCTGCTGAGACTGCGATCCTGGCCTGGACCCTCCTTGATTCCCGTATTGGTCGGTCCTCTGCCCACCTTGCTGCTGATAATAGTTTCCTGGCGGTGGGCTACTGTATTTTGGGAATGTCGGTTGTGCTTGCTGCGGAGGAGTCGCCGACGGGACTTGATATTGGCCGGCAAAATTCGTCGGTGGGTAGTGTGCAGAGGGCGAAATAGACGGTTGGCCCCTAGACGAAGGAGGGTTCGCGTTGGACGGTGACGTTGATGGGTCCATCGACATCCTCTCCATCAGTCCTCTCAAACGCTCACGCTCCCTCTCTTGCTGTCCCCCGGCATTGGCAGCTCTGTCTTGCTCAATCTGGTGTAGAAGCTGCGCTCCCTCCGATCGGCGGTTGTTGACAAACGTCTCAACATTCTTCTCAAGACTGTTTACAGTATCTTTCATCTCCTTATACCACGTCTGGGCGTCACTGAGGCCGGTTTCCAGCTCCAAGAACTCTTGGTATACTCGTTTGTACTTGGCAAGAACAGTGCCTCTTTGCCTCGTGATGGCCTCATATTTGCTTTGCTCGGATCGGACTCTCTTGTCTTGCAAGAGGCTATTGAAGCTGGTCGTGAGTTCTTTCATTAAGGATGATTGCTTGTGGTTTGCTTGGAGAAGTCGTGTCTGATATGGTCGGAACTTTTCTAGTTCTGTTTTGAAGAGCTGCGTCTCATGGCTCGAAACAGCCTTTTTATTGAGAATAAGGACCTGCGAGATATCGTCGTTGTGCGCCTAAAACAACATCAATTCCTATCTTTCTCTGACAAGGGATATTACGTACCTTCTCCTTCAGATCCTTAAGAACCTGGCCTCGTTCCCGCTTAATCAGGTTGAGTTTCTTCAATACGTCTTCTACCCTGTTAACTTGGTCCATCACACTGACGTCGTCATCAGCGAAATCGGCGTCCAGAAGATTGCCATCTAGTCCCCCAGATGCTGGGCTTCCAGAATTATTCCGCTTGCCGCCTACTTTGATCAATGCTCTTTGAAAGAGCACATCGGCCTCGCCAGTTTCACCCGCTGACCTCATCTCATCAAAGTCGACTTCGTTCTGTCGCATCTTGGAATATAAAATGTTATCACTCCTTCCAGCCTCCTCCAAAGCATCGCGGTAGTTCTTGATATCATCCCTTAGCGTCATGGTCAACCGCGAACTTGGTTGTTGTGTCCACTCTCCTTCGTATTTGGAACGCATCTTTTCGCAAACACTTTCTTCCATATCAAGCTGCTTCGTGCTCTTCTCGAGTACGCCCGTTATGGATTCTCTACTACTAGTTAGGTAGTCAAAAGTTCCACCATATGGCTCATGGCCAGCAAGCTCGTCGCACCACCCCTTAAACTCGTTGTCCGAAAATACTTCATTATCAAAGCCACCCTTGATAACCTGCAATGCGCCTGGTAGTCGAAGGTAGTCCAGGCTCGCAGCCATCTCCGAGTTGGCGATTTCTACCCGCTCTGTCTCTGCACGAACCATCTTTGCCTTCTCCTCATCGTACAGACTGGCGGACTCGGTGACAGACATTGGTATTATCTTTTGGAAAATATCCGGACCCGTGATGCGCTGGATATCTTGGCCTGCGTACAACTCGCTGACTGGAATTGCTTTTGCCGCAGGGAGCTTTAGAATAGCAGTCAGACCTGCCTCTGCGGGCACTGTTTGATGATAAATATAGTCGTTGTCCTTTACCAGCCCTTCCAGCTTCTCCTGGACGGTTGTGAGATGGCGTTTGGTAATCTCCACCAAACTGGAGCCTGTTTCAGAGCTCAGGTTCGAGTTCGCGGGTACGTTATTAGGGAAGCTGTTCGCTGCCCGTTGTGCGTCTTTGGCCATGGTTTCTGCAACCTGAAGTCTAGCGATAGCAGTACCGTGAGAATTGGCGTCATCATCAGCTAGGGCCTGGTAATATTGCGCCAGAGAAGCCATATAGTGAGATTTGATCTAATTCTGTGTCAGTATCAAGCCGTTACGCTGGCAAGAGCATATGTTGCACAGAGCCCATGGGGATTCTCCATAAGAACGTACCTGTGTGACAAGAAGCCAAACCTTCTCAAAGATAGCTTTATTCACATTCTCCTGAACACCCTCCACAGCTTGAGAGTATAAATAGCCAGCTTGGCTTGCGAGCTTAGCCAACAAACCTACTTTCTTACCATCCGCAATTTGTTTTTCCAGGAACACCTCTTGCCCCTGTGCGAGCATAATCTGTATAAGCGTCTTCACAGTGTCCCTACTGAGATCCGTAGATGGCGCGTGGAGGAAGTTCTCGTTTATATATGTGAACATTCCGGCGGATGCTTGGAAAGAATGGTACGCCGTTTTCAACCCCGTATCCTCGGACCGGGACTGGTGCGCTGCGTGGCATGAGAGCACGGCAGATATGTTAAAAATAATTGATGCCTTTTCGTATGCCAGAGAGTATTGGGATGTCGGCTTGTGGGTGAACGCATCGAACCTGTGATTACAATGTTAGAAGTGACTTTTATATGAGTGTATTTCCGCAGCTTACCATGTAAACGATATCTTGATGTGGTTTTCATCCACAGGGAATCGAAGGTCCAATAGCTCCAACTGCCCATAATATCTGTATAGCAGGTCCCTTCCTGCAGCGCTATCCTTCCCAGCACCTCTCATATCCTGTCGCAGGCGATTCAGCGTGGCGCATTCTTCCGCATATCTCTCCGGGTCATCGCCATACGTCTGACGAATGTAATCCTTCAAAGGTGGCACCCAATCTATTTCATTCGTAGCCTTTAGAGGAGCTGAGATCATGGGCGACGAAGCCATCGTGGTTGCTCTGCGTGGCGCTCGCCCTGCTCCTCAAGTGTTGCGACCCGCAGGTGAGAGTGGACGTTGAGCTACAGCCGGAGCTGGTGATGACGGTTATGACTTAATTCGCGCTTGGCCGCAGCATCTGCCTCCGCGGCTAGGTGGGCTCCCCTCAGGAACTAGACTCTGCAAGCAGCATAAGTTTATTGAAGGTGTGAGCGGATAGTCGACGATTGATGTAGCCAGTCCCTAGCTTGGTGCTTATCGAACTTCAGCTGTTTGCTGGCGGTGGGGGCCGGGACAGCTGTTGCGGAGGGCCTGGGCCACGTCGGTGGGCGGGGGATTGAGTTGTTCGAAACCCGACACGGACAACGCAGCGATGGGATGAGGCAGCAATTTTTCGCCTTGGGATACGGAATCGAGGATGTTGGAAGCTCTGAGTGTACGGACTTTATTGTGGCTGGGCCAAGATGTGGTTTTGGGAAACCGGGGGTGGGGGAGGGAGGGGAGGGGGTGTGGATGGAGCCAATATCGATTGCTATCGGGTTTGGTGGTTTGGCGCTGCGGCTTCCAGCGAGTCTCGTCATAGCACCTCTAAAACCTACAACTTTTCTAAAACCACCATGACAACCAGGCAATATACCCAGTCACTGTTAAAAAACTAGTTGATTGGGCATGAGCAAGGATTTATGCTCAAAAAGAAAGTAAATAATCCTAATATGCCGTACATAATAACTCCACATATGTATCGCCGTTTACTCTTGAACAGCATGTATGTAATGCACCACGTATGCACCATCTTGCGCACCCATCTAAGGGGGATATTTGCGCCATATTTCACTGTCCAGAATCACATTCACGGTTAATTCCAATAGATATCAAAGTGGCACTCATGCAAAGTGATGGGTTGTGATTACTGTCTTGGAGCTGACACAGCATACGATTGGGTGTATCGGCCTCGAACTACCAGCATGGCAATCACACTGGGAAACAAGCCTTGCCCGTATGACCAGGTGGGGTTGATTGAGAAAATATCAGGGGGGGCTTTCTAGGATGTCAACCCAACCACACGAGGATGCATTCCGCAACGTTCGTTTTGCTTGATAAATATATTTTGGTGGTGATTTCTAGGAGTGTCCGTCTAGTTTTGCTACATGATATACATACATTTTTATATACAAGTTATTACAGTAAAATGATGGGATGCGACTTGTACGACCGCAAAACCATCATCTTGACCAAGAAAGCGTGCCAGGGGGGCTTTCATGCCCAACCAGCCAATTGCTCTGGCACGCAACTAGGGCTGCCCACGACTAGAAGTCATAGAGCGCAACGGGTGGTGATCTATCTCACAACCCGGAATCGGAGCCCTTCTTGGGCGACTTTCCGTCTTTTTCCTGAGCGCCGCCGTCTTTGGGGGCATCTTTGGGTTTGGCATCCTTCGAATCAGACGCAGTGGTGGTACTCGACTCGGCGGGTTTGTCGGTCAACTTGTGCCAGATCGACTTGAGAAACCCTTCATTCTTCTGAGAAGTTTCGGTTTCGGAGGACCTATTGATGTTAACAAGGCTACCTCCAGGAGTATATCGGGAACTTACTTGGAGCTGTTGACGTTCATAACCCGCTTCGCCGTCTTATCACCCATCTCATCCGCGAGAATCTCTAGAATAGTTCGCTGCTTCGCGGTGAGAAATTTTGGCACCGCAATCTTGAACTCAACCTTGAGATCTCCCGTGCCAGCCCTACGCGCATTAAGCTTTTTCATACCCATGCCGCTGAGGGTAATCTTGTCACCTGCCCCGGTCCCCGTAGCAACCTTGACATCAACGTGCCCATCCAGAGTTGGGATTCGTACTTCACCACCAAGCAGGGCAGTAGTCAGGGGTATAGTCGCGGTATAAAGGACGTCGGACCCAGATCGGCTGAATTTCGGATCGGAAGCAACCCGGACGTGGACGTACAAGTCGCCAGGAACCGCTCTGGCTCCAGGAGGTGCAGCAGCACCTGTAACTGGTGCATCACCCTCCTTGTCGACACGGAGCCTCATTCCATCTTCAATACCGCCAGGTATGTCAATATTAATCGTCTTGCGCTCCCGAACAACTCCGTCGCCATCGCAAGTCCCGCACTCTGATCCTCGGGGTATCGTAACACCGCGCCCACCACAGGAGCCGCATGTCGAGGCCATCTGGAAACCTCCCTGCATGAAGTGAACGCGTGTCCCAGTTCCATCACAAGACTTGCATTCGGTGCGCTTCGTGCCTGCCTTCAATCCATTTCCGGAGCATGTTTTGCAAGTCGTCATAGGCGTAATAGATATCGTCTTCGTAGCTCCCTTGGCTGCTTCCATAAAAGATATGCTGGCCTGCACTTCGATGTTGTCGCCAACGAGAACCTCCTCCTGGGAAAATGGCGAGCCGCGTCCTCCTCGCCCCCCTCTCTTTCCAGCTTGTCCACCAAAGGCCTTGAAGAGATCATCGAATGAGAAATCCGCCCCAAATCCTCCAGCGCCACCGAATCCAGCTCCCCCACCACCAAAACCGCCAAAGCCACCTCCAAATGGGCTGCCTGCGCCTCCGAAAGGGTCTCCGCCTGGGCTTGGACCGCCGCCTTGGTTGAACGCAGCTTCGCCATACATATCAAACGACTCCTTCTTCTTCGGGTCCGACAGTAGCTCATACGCAGACTGAGCTTCAGCAAACTTTTCTTTCGCGGTTGGGTCTTTATTCGTATCGGGGTGGAACTTCTTAGCCATTCCATAATAGGCCTTCTTTATATCGGAGGCCGAGGCATCCTTGCCTACCCCAAGAACTTGGTATGGGTTCTTCGCTTGAAGGCTGCGCGATGCGTGGAACGCCTATAGTTTACATGTTAGTAAAGTGCATGATGCTTCAAATATCATAGCTGTCAACGTACCCTCCTTGGCGATGACCTCAGACGGGCGTTGGCTGAAGCTGCCAAGTCCCTCCGGGCATTTTGCCTGGCGGTGCAGGTTGTATAGGAGCGCACAACGGCCTTGTCTAGTGCTCCATCTGGGTATCGTGATCGCCTGCAGACGCGGCTGGAGGCGCGGTAGCGGATCGAAATAGGTGCCTTCTTCAAAAGGCTGGATGTGCCAGAGTTCATGATGATGCCCAAGCCGAGTGCATCAAAGATTGCCGCGCATTCGAGGATCCGGCCGCGAGTAGGTTCTCAAACTCGTAGTAAATATGGCGCGTATATGTGAGATATTAATGTGTAGCGGATACCAAAACTCAGCTTGAAGAGACAGTAGAGTATTGAATTGTCCAAGTTCGAGGTCCGGATTGTCGCCCTTTTTTTTCGGCTGTACGGGATTGGCTGGATGTTACTGTGGAGCCTCGGAATTATCGTTATCGAGGGGCGCCCCAAAACCTCCCAAGGTTGATAACGCATCATCGGTGCCTGTGAACATACCATAGAACAAAAGAAGTAGATGTTAAATTGAGATTCTGTCATGTCAAGTGTAATGCTATTGTTTACTACTTAAGTCTGTTTAAAAAAAGCATAGAATGTACAGCCAGTATTGCCCCTGCGACAACCAAGCTTATCACAACGCCAGACGCCATTTGGCAGCGACCAATTCCAAGTGCGCCGCTGCGAATTCGCAGCTATTATGCCTCCTTCCAAAGTATATTATATTATACACGCAATGTAAAATCAATTGGTTCCCTCATTGAGGGTTGGGTATTCGCGGGGTTGCCTTGTTTATCGTGGTTTGTTTGGGGCAAATCGCATGCGAAAGTTTTTGTCTGGACGCTTATCAGCTCTGACCACTCCGTGGAAGCAAATTACCACTTACCCTGCCACTTCACTTTGTATAGAAACTCAACAATGGCCTCGTTCTCCTGTATACCCAAGCCATTGAAGTGTTTGCGAACGGTATTCGACAGCTGGTCCTTGCTCTGTCTGCGCTTTTCTCTTCGTCGCGCCATGGTAGGCGAAAAGCGACCAATGCCGGGTCCCGTAAGCATGAGTTGATTGTAATCGCTGATAAACGCCGGAGGAGTGTTCAGTTGATAGGCGTGGCTATATACTTGCAGGATTTCTGGATCTAGAGTCGACCATTGCATCTGAGGAGTATCAGCACTCGAGCTCTCATCGCGAAACGTGAATAGGAAGCGACTTACCCCCACATTGGCTTCTTGGGCAGCTCCATTCGGGGCAGACGTTACGCCCGCCACTACTGAGCCAGCTGTTGTCACATCTCGTAAAGAGCTGGAGGCAGCACCGGTCCCGCCTCGTCGACCCTTGGTGTTCGTAGTAGCATTGCCTGAACCTCCATGTCTCTCTCTAGTGCTAGACGCCTCAGACCTCGAGTCGTCTGGGGCGGCGCGTGCCTTCGAGGGAGCCATTGCCGTGTATGTGTTAAAGAGTGGCGGACCGCATTCGTGACATTCGTAATTGGGTCGTTGAATGCTGGTGATGGGGAGAGGGACGAGGCTGTGGGTGAAGCGGATTCGTGTTGGACCACACGACACGACTACCTGAGTGCCGAGGGCGCGGTATCTCGCCATACTCTACTCTATCGGCTACATTGAGACTAGCTCATTTTGAGCTATGCCAAGCCATTGGTACCTTCTTACTTGTGTGTGTGTACCTTGGAGCAACGAGACGGAAGCCACCTTATGTAATACGACAGCACTATTGGCAGCAACTCAAACAGAGGCACTCGGAACTAAGCACTCCACTACAGATATATTGCTTTGGAGAAAGGCTCATCGTCTGTTGTGTTGGTATAGCAAACAATGCAGAAGACTACGGAGTACGACGCACTTCTACTTGTACGGGTATTCTGCGGCAAGGACAAACTGGGGAGCCGGAAGAGTCTCCGCTCTGTCCTATCAGCCAAGATGCATACATATCAGCTCCCATCCTCTCATACTCGAGTAGGAGAAGAAGAAAGCGGATTACTGAGGGGCGTGAGGGACGTGAGGGCGGCGAGGCATTAATAAAGCATCTTAATAACCACAGCCTTCTGTTGGAGTGGAAGGGGAGTGGAAGGGGAACGAGTACAAGTACACCAACCAAAAGTACTCAAAGCCGATGTTGCCGCCGACAATCGACGGAGGCGGGGATGGGTTTGGCCGGGGCGTAATCGTGCTAGTTCCATCAAGGTGTAGCGTCATGCAAGGCACTGTACCGGGGTACATAGGAGTGGACTGGTCTGAGCGGGCCAAAAGCACAACAACACTCGCTAAGGCATGTACAAAATACAAAGTACAAGATCAGACATCTCCACATTCTCCAGGTTTCCCTGTTGTGTCTGGCCAATAGGAGTGGAGCAGTGCCATCTGTGAACACCCCTTTCTTCCCTGCGGTTTTCTGTAGCGACGCAGTAGCGACGCGCAAGGGCATACTGTAGATGATGATGGGGTGTGAGAAGTGAAGGGTAGGGCAGGCAGACCAGGGACAGGCAGGGCAGGGCAAGGCAGGGGAGGGAAGTGAGAGAGTCCGTTCACCGAGGACGATAATACTTCGGTGTCTTACGGAGTTTTTGCCGTACGCACGTATACGTATAGTAGTAGATTTGAGTAGAGAGAGTAGTGTAGTGTAGAGTGGCTGGTAGTGTAAGTGGTCGGGGTGTGCGGCCGATGCCGCAAATTGCATGGAAAGTAGAGCGAGCAAGGCTATCTGATATACAGTAGTCTACTATACAGAAGTCTACTATACAGAAGTCTACTATACAGAAGTCTACTATACAGCAAGCAGTCTGCTATACGTAGTCTACTAAGTAGTATCACGATGCTGCACCCTCACCTCACCCACCAGGCAGGGCAGTACAGTACTCTATATTATTGAATACTTTGACTCTCGCCGGGAAATGTAAACTGTGCCTGAATCAACTTTCTGAGTGGGCGTCCCGGGGCGTTGGGTGTCTGTTACCGCCGCAGGTAGTGGAGTTTGTTTTTGTTTTCTATTGCCACCAAGACAAGACATATCCAACATCTCCAACATCTCCGCCGGGGGAAGGATCTTCATGGGATTCCCACTTGGGTACCGGCGATGGTTTCCCGCGACGCCTTACTTACTATACTACGATGTCAACGTACGAGTGCGTACCATACGTTGACATCTCGGCTGAGACCGAGGGGTCCAGAGAGACGACCAGCGAGCGAGTGAGTGAGCGAGGGAATGATGCTGAGTTGCAACAGTTGCTGCAAGTACTATAAAGTACTGTGTTGTTGTAGTCGTATGCACTGAACTGCACTCCCGCACTTGCCGTACCCAGTACAGATGGGTCCCATACTAGGAGGCTAACTAGGAGGCTACTAGGAGGCATCTGCAGGTCAGTACTAGGGATATTTTGCTGTAGAATATAGACGAGCTTTTGCCTTGCTCCCTCCC
Source organism: Pseudogymnoascus sp. 04NY16 (assembly GCA_001630575.1). Classification (NCBI taxonomy): domain Eukaryota; kingdom Fungi; phylum Ascomycota; class Leotiomycetes; order Thelebolales; family Thelebolaceae; genus Pseudogymnoascus; species Pseudogymnoascus sp. 04NY16. Next base: position 40,783 of record LNAU01003044.1, read on the forward strand.
TCGTCGTTCCCTCGTCGTTCCCTCGTCGTTCCCTCGTCGTTCCCTCGTCGCTCCCCTCGCTCCTTCTCCCTCCATGTCCCCAAGCCAAGCCACAACATCCCATCCATCTAACCAACACTAACTAACACTAACTAGCATCCCTCCTCATATACCCCTGCTCTGCTACTTTCCTCCCTTGCCCTCTCTTCCCTCCATCTCTCTCTC
>LNAU01003045.1:0-41079 GCA_001630575.1 Pseudogymnoascus sp. 04NY16
GGGGGGTGTGGGGGTGGATGGAGGGGAGGGTGCAGCAGGCCATTTTGGAGAGTGAATATTGAGATGAGATGGAAGTCAAGAAGGGTTCTTGAGATGGTATGGAGACAGAAAATTTAGAGTTGAGAAGGATATATAACTTTCTCATATGTGGTATGGCGGGGTAATGAGGAGGGGTCGTAGGCACCAGTTGGTTATCCCTGCCCCTGCACGCCCTTTAATCTAGATCGTTGCTCACGCTTGCGAGTGATTGTCCTATATGAGTCGGATTAGTGACAAGTACAGACTGATTGAAGGTTGTGAATATAATTATAATGGTTATATTCACATTTTGTGTATTTGTATAGTTAATAAGTGGTTTAGCTCCAGTACACTGGGGACGTGTATCGATATGAGTGGGACAATGTCTGTGTGACATCACCCCGCGTTGGGTTTTAGCGTCGCAACTTTCGACCCCTCCCGCTGTCGGAGAGCCCTGCCCAAAATTTATTAACGAAACCTCAACATTGTAATTCTTTCCCTCCTCATTGACTCACCATATTCACCTTCTCAACATCCGAAATCAACAAAATAGTATAGGGATTACCACCGCCCCTATGGATCAATTACCCGATCCGACCATCGACCTCGACTGGTCTGGTTATGTCGGCTCAATCCACGAGCGCTTCCGCGCTGCCGCTGAGTCACACCCAGACCGAACCTGCGTGTTCGAGACGAAGTCATCCACCAGCCCCGAGAGGCGCTTCACCTACCGCCAGATCTACGAGGCCTCGAATATCACCGCGCGCTACCTCCGCGAGGCGGGCGTCACAAATGGCGACGTCGTCATGATCTGGGCCCACCGGTCCGTCGACCTCGTCATTAGTTTGATGGGCACCTTGACCGCTGGAGCGACAATGGCGGTCCTGGACCCGGCATACCCGCCGGCAAGGCAGCAGATTTACCTCGAGGTCTCGCAGCCGCGGGCGCTGATCAAGATTGGTAGTGCGACGGACGAGAATGGACCGCTTGCCCCGGTGGTGCAGAAGTATATCGACGAGCAGCTTAACCTCAAGACCGTGGTTCCTGATCTGCGTCTTCTTGACGATGGAACTCTGTCTGGAGGTGAAGTCGACGGCAAGGATGTATTCCATAACGTTAGAGAGCATGCGTCGACGCCGCCTGATGTGATCGTGGGCCCGGATTCGAACCCGACACTATCATTTACCTCGGGAAGCGAAGGCCGCCCCAAGGGTGTCCTTGGTCGCCATTACAGTTTGACTAGATACTTTGGCTGGATGGCGGAGCGCTTCCAGCTTTCATCGGAGAGCAAGTTTACTCTGCTTTCTGGTTTGGCTCACGACCCGATTCAGCGCGATATCTTCACACCGCTATTCCTGGGTGCACAATTGCTGGTCCCGTCGAGGGAGGATATCCAGCACGAGAAGCTTGCCGAGTGGATGCGCGAACACAAGCCTACGGTTACTCATCTTACCCCGGCTATGGGTCAGATTCTAGTTGGAGGTGCAACGGCAGAGTTCCCGTCCTTGGAGCGTGTCTTCTTCGTTGGTGATGTATTGACGATCAGGGACTGCCGCGCCCTCAGACGACTTGCTATTAACGCCAACATCATCAACATGTACGGAACTACCGAGACCCAGAGAGCGGTCAGCTACTACGAACTTCCGAGTCGCGCCAAGGATGCGGATTGCTTGGAGAAGCTCAAGGACACAGTCCCAGCTGGAAAGGGTATGGAGAATGTCCAGCTCCTGGTTGTGAACAGGGAAGACCGAAATAAGCTTTGTGGGGTTGGCGAGGTTGGTGAGTTATACGTCCGCGCGGCAGGTCTTGCCGAAGGCTATTTGGGGGATCCAGCTCTGAATGAGACGAGGTTCTTGATGAACTGGTTCGTTGATAACGAGAAGTGGGTGGAGGAAGACAAGAAAATAAGCAAGGATGAGCCGTGGAGGCAATATTACAAGGGACCTAGAGATAGGCTCTACCGCACAGGTGATCTCGGACGCTACATGGAGTCGGGTGATGTTGAATGTACAGGTCGTGCAGATGACCAGGTCAAGATCCGTGGCTTCCGTATTGAGCTGAACGATATCGACAGCAACTTGAGCCAGAACGCCTTGATCCGGGATTGCAAGACGCTTGTTCGAAGGGATCGTAACGAGGAGCCGACACTGGTCAGCTATATCGTGCCAGAGTTGGCAGAATGGCGCCGTTGGTTAGCTGCATCAGGAGTGGAGGATATCGAAGACGAAGGAACCGAGATGGGAACCGTGATTGTCTACGCCAAGAAGTTCAGGAGAATGACGACCGAGGTGTGGGACCATTTGAAGGCTCGTCTGCCGGCTTACGCAGTCCCTACGATTTACATCGTTCTCAACAAGCTTCCGCTGAACCCTAACGGCAAGGTTGACAAGCCGAACCTTCCGTTCCCTGACGTGGCTGAGCGTACCGAAGACGCGTCCGAGGAGGACTTGAAGAATTGGGAGTCTCTTACGGAGACTGAGCGGACAGTAGCCCAGAAATGGGCTGACCTTATTCGCGGTTTCAACCCGAAGACTATCAGACGCGACAATGGATTTTTCGACCTGGGAGGACACAGTCTTCTCGCACAACAGTTCTTGTTGAACGTCCGAAAGGAGATGGGCGCAGAGGTGTCTATTAACAGTCTCTACAAGTTCCCCACCCTGTCTGAGTTCAGTGCCGAGGTGGACAAGAAGATTGAAGAGGCTCGCAGCGGCAAGGCCGCAGTGGCCGAAGAGACCGACCTTGCTTACTCTAAGTCCCTGGAAGAGCTGACGAACAATCTGCCTGCCAAGTTCCAGACCGCAGACCCACAAGCTCTCGCCAATTCGGAGAATATTACAGTCTTCCTCACGGGAGCTACTGGTTTCTTGGGATCTTACTTAGTCAAGGATATTCTCACGCGGACACGCCGCAGTGTCAAGCTCATCGCACACGTACGAGGCGCCAAGGATTTGGCAGGTGCTCTTGATCGTCTGCAGCGTTCGCTTCGCGGCTACGGTCTGTGGAGGGATGAGTGGGCGTCGAGGCTCAGCTGTGTTGTCGGTGACCTGGCCCAACCCCAGCTTGGCATTGATGATGTATCCTGGAAGACTCTAGCAGATGAGGTCGATGTCGTTATCCACAACGGTGCCACTGTCCACTGGGTTAAGAGGTATCAAGATATGATGGCAGCGAACGTCATCTCGACCGTCGACGCGCTGAGACTCTGCAACGAAGGCAAGCCCAAGCAGTTCTCCTTCGTCAGCTCCACCAGTGTTCTCGATACGGATACCTACATCAAGCTCTCCGACGATATGACCCGCACAGGCCAAGGAGCCATCCTTGAGTCCGATGACATGATGGGCAGCAAGACTGGCCTGGGCACTGGATACGGACAAACTAAGTGGGTGTCTGAGCAACTTGTCCGCGAGGCAGGAAAGCGCGGTCTCTCCGGCTCCGTTGTCCGCCCAGGTTACATCCTGGGTGACTCCGAGACTGGTGTCTGCAACATCGATGATTTCCTGGTTCGTATGCTCAAGGGTTGCATTCAGCTGTCCGCACGTCCCCACATCATCAACACCGTCAACGCTGTGCCCGTCAACCACGTCGCGCGCGTCGTCGTCGCTGCCGCATTTAACCCCCTACCAAACGGCGTCCACGTCGTCCACGTTACAGCTCACCCCCGTCTACGCATGAGCGAGTACCTCTCCATTCTCGAGTACTACGGCTACAAGACCCCCGAGGTCAGCTACGCGGAATGGAAGTCGGAGCTTGAGAAGTTCGTCTCTGCCGGTACGCTAGAGAAGGATCTCGAACAGCACGCTTTGATGCCGCTGTACCATTTCTGCATGGATGACCTGCCAGCCACGACCAGGGCGCCGGAGCTGGACGATCGCAACGCGGTTGCTGTGCTGAAGGCGGATGCGGATCGCTGGACTGGTGTGGATGAGGGAGTTGGATATGGTATTGGGAGAGAGGATATCGGACGGTTCTTGAGGTATTTGGCTATGATTAAGTTCATTAGCGAGCCGTCGGAGAGGGGCAGGCCGTTGCCGGATATCGGGGTCGATGCAGCGCAGATTGGCGAGATTGGAGGACGTGGTGGAGCGGCTTAGGTGGCTTAGGAGTTGAGCCTGGGGGATGTTTAAAGAGGGAGCGGCCGGGATGGCCAAAAAATGTACGCGTTGCATTGGGTATTGGTGCGAGATGGAATTCTCGCCGGAAAAATGATCTCATTGAATTAAGATTATGTCCTATACTAGCCTCATGGCAATGAAATAGAATGATTTATATCTAAAGTCTTCGAAAATAATTGTGAACGGAACTAAAAGCCTGGTAAACATATCCAGACAATAAAGCAGACACTGCCTATGTTCCCTATAACCAGAAAGGGCGCTTTCGAATCGTCAGGAGACCGGACACAGAGCGAAGCGCCACGTCTTTCAATTTATCTAGATACTTTTTATTCTCCAATGGCTCTTGCTCAGGTTGTACGAGCTCGGGAAAGGTTTCCCGAGGCAGAGTCCTTTATTTCGTTAGTATCTCGTCCGACATCGACGAGTTACATCGCTAGAGGATTGCAGTGGAGCTGTTTAATAAATGAAATTTGTGCGAGCGCCCCTTTACATAGCCAAGGCTAACGTGCAAGCGATGGCGGAAGGCCGCGAGTTTAAACCTGGCTTCTAGTGGTGGGACTCAGTATATGTAAAGTCAGCCATGCATTTCCTTGGAACGCGGCAACCCCGCAACGCGGTAACCCGCAAACCCAAACCCAAATTCAACCCCAACCCCGCAACCCCGCAGCTCGGACCAACAGTGCACAGGAACAGAAAGTGCCATGCCACCCCTTCTATCCGGACCCCGCACGATCATCTCGGTCTAGACGACGCCGAAGATTGACGATCTCGAGAGGGCTGATGCACCTTCTTCGTCGAAGCGATGGAATTGCCTTTTCTGATTCGTGTAAAATCAGGTCCCTGCCCGCGACCCCAGGAGATCGCTGTGCAGGTCAGGTCGGACAAGGAAATGGCGTGGAGAGCCGCAATATAGTAATTTTTATTCAGGGGACGTCGTATAATATAAATAGGAGACATCCACAGTTAGGTTTGATGTAGCCCTGCCTTCCCAGTTGTTTCAGTTCGACAGTAGTTTTGCAAGAATAGCACGTTTTCGAAAATGTGGTCGTCGTCCATCCCAACGGTGCTAACCCTGCTACTGGCCGTATCTGGCTCAGTAGCTACCAAAGACAAGGACCATAGAAAGAGCTGCGTGGTCAAGAGCGGTGGCAGCAATGCGACTGACGATGCGCCGGCAATTCTGAAGGCGTTCAAGAAGTGTGGTCATAAGGGGAGGGTCGTTTTCGAACCGACCAATTACTACGTCAATTCGGTCATGAACATTGACTGGCTCAAGGATGTTGATGTTGATATCTACGGCACTCTTCTGGTATTTCTTCCCGGGAGGCTTGATACGGACTTGAAGCACCAGATTGCTGACATCTATTCTCACTTAGTGGAGTACTGATATCCAATACTGGCTCAAGAACTCGATGGATGTCGGATATCAGAACCAGTCCACTGCATTGATAATTGGCGGTGATAATGTTCGCATCAACGGCCATGGGACAGGAACGTTTGATGGTAATGGCGATTACTGGTACCAATGGATCAGACAGCAGCCGAACACGTCCAACTACCCCGGCCGGCCACATGCTGTGACTTTCGGTAACCTCACCAACTCGGTCGTTAAAGGTCTCACATTCCTAAGGAGCCAGATGTGGTATGTAACTAGCCGAGTGCTATCCCTAGTGGTGCAATGGGACAAAGAATTGAAAGCGTCATTGTACTAACATTATTTGCTCTAGGACTATGTCTATCATCTACTCCCACAATGTCCTGCTTGACAGCATTCTTGTTAACAACACTGGAAACTGGGCACAGAGCTGTGAGTTTGCCTATCAAGAGCAGCTGAAACAATTTACTGATTATATTGCCACACAGCCAACACCGACGGAGCGGATACCATCCGGTCGTCTCACATTACGTTTAACAACTGGACCGTTTACAACGGAGACGACAGTTTGTCGATGAAGGCCAACAGCACCGATATCACCATCAAGAACTGCAAGTTCCACAACGGCTTGGGCATCGCGATGGGAAGCATTGGGCAGTACAATGGCCAATATGAGACCATTGAGAGAGTTACGGCCGAGAACATCGAATACGTCAACACACTTCATGCTGTGAGTTCCAACGACTAATATCTAGACACATGTGGAATGAAAGTTCTAACACAACATCATAGTTCTATATCAAGACCTGGACAGCCGACCAGAACGGCTACCCACCTAATGGAGGCGGCGGTGGTCTCGGGTGTAAGTTTCTATACCTTCTTTCTCGGGCCCACGTTCTATTTGGAAAGCACTAACGCATCGACCTCCCAGTCGCATCCGGCATGACGCTTAAAAACGTGACCACAACCGGCCTCCGGGGTGCCGCCTTTGCCATCTCGCAGTGTACTCGATTTTCCGGTGCTCCGGGTGTGGGCAACTGCACCAACTCTGAGTTCCAGATCCGAAACGTGGAGATCGACGGCCTCTACGGCGATAGCAAGTCAGCGAGGGTGGCGAGTCTGCAATGCAGCGCCGTGGCGCCCTGCACAAATATCACTATGGTCAATGTTGGGTTGCACCTTACCAGCGGCGCTCCTGCTGCGGAGTACCTGTGCGGCAATGTTGCGAACCCGAGCGGATTTAATTGCACTGGCACGCCTTGCGTTGGGGGAAGCGCTACGGGGGAGTGTTAGAAAACCAACATCGGTAGTAAAGCAAAAAGGGGGATAGACGTAGAGATGTGAGTTGTGTACGGTCAATAATTTTAGTAGACATTGTGCTGCCGCTTAAAAAAGCTATAGTCTAACTGCAAATGTGAACGGATTGGATATACCCCGCTTCCCCGTAGGATTCATACTGAAAAGAGACCGCGAAATACTTTCCGGCTAGGAAGGAACTACTAGAAGTCAAAACTAGAAAAGTGATCGCCATTATTTGAGAAGTAATACGAAGTTAATTACGGACAGCATTCGCCCGAGCTAGGTTGAGAGTCAACCAGCACTAATTTAGTCTTTTGAGAATGCTTGTTGCGTCTAATGTAGTGGACAAAAGATAATCCTTGATCTTGGAGTTAGAACAACAGTGTCCTAGGACCTCTTGAGAGTAAGCTTCATCATTAGTGGAAAGAATACAGCACATTTAGCATTGACGTTTTTGCCCCATACAACCCGATGGTGATAACGTGACCACTATCACCTTATTCGCCAAGAGATCCACTTCATTACAGCTTTCCAACCTCCGCATCTTCTGATCCAATCCGCAATTTATTCTTTGCCAATGGCAAACTGCCATTCAATATGCGACCACAGAAACATGCCTGTGACGCCTGTAGTCGTCGGAAGATAAAATGCGATGGCAACAAGCCATGCTCTGCCTGTACGCACTCATCTCTGCAATGTACATACCTTACCAGGCCCCAGCCAAAAGGGCGACAAGGAAGGAGCGCGAATGTTATCTCAGCGCTACGAGCTTCTCAAATTGGGAATATACACGGTAGTATAGCCCAGCGAGATAAAAATGCAGGGCCCCCAAGATCGCCAGAATATCACCGAACGCCGGGTCTGCTATCATCGGACACGATTGATGCATGCAGCAATTTCTTTTTCGCCGATTTCTACTCTACGCTGCCGATTTTGCAACGTGAGATGCTGGACTATTCGGGAGATATTATGAGCACTACCACTGAGACTTATTACCTTATTGTATCATTTTGTGCCTTTATTATTATTCAAACGGGAAGTGTCCATCATACCTCATCAAACCCTGATGGAAGTCTACTACAGTCAGATGTTGGCTACGGACAGGCTTTAATTAATGAAGCACTTGAAGCTCGAAGAAGTGCTAATCCTCTAATACAACCCTCAATTCAGGCTGTAGTAACCTCGTTTCTACTTTATGGGTCATATCGGTCACTTAAGGATCAGAATAAGGCGTGGTTCTTTCTGCGAGAGGCGACGACACTTTATATGGCTGGCATTCCAGAAGGGAATGCTCAGGGCTCTCTAGCTTCAAACCAACTCTTCTGGTTGCTTTTAATCACGGAACGGTACACATGATAGGATCGCTGACGTTTAAAACAGTGCTGATACGTTCAATAGACCTTATTCGATACGCAAACACCGACCACTAACCCTACTTCTATCCTCGTCAAGTCCTGATATAGCAGAGCTCGGCAAAGAGACTGCTGCCTCCGGATTCGTGCATCTTGTCAACCTCTTTCGTCCCTTTGACGAATTATTTCTGGGCCTATGGAATGGTACACTTTCTGCGTGTTCCGTTGACTGGCTCGTGAGCCTTGATGAGCACGTGAGAAACTCTGCCTCGGCGTCTCTTGATATCACGGATATCCAGATGGTGAACCTGCTTGTTACTCAGCAATGGCTGCGGCTAATTGTGTGGCAACTCTCCAACAAACTTGGATTTCTGTCCAGTGTATCGAGTCACGAATCATTAAATTTCCAGTATCCGATCCAAATCGCACGAGATCTCACGATTTCGACTTGCAGACTACCGCAACAAAGCATGGAGATCCACGGGATCGGCCTGGTATAGCCACCTAGCGTTCCTTACAGAATTACAAATAATTAACTGGGCCATTTACAGGTAGAAAAGCTATTCGATGTAGCCTATGTCGTTATCGACGTAATTGCTTATACACCTCCTTCTGCGCCAGAGCCTCCAATATCCGACCTCGGGCCTAAAGACTATTTGACATATATTTTGTCCTTGGTAGCCAAGTTGCGCGGTGGAGAAGATCGGTTTCTGCCTCTCCTCCAAGAAAAGATTTCCCAAGTTCTGCCGAACTTTCTGAATCCCTTAACGTGGTCCTTGCCTTTGGCATCTTTCTTGGAGAATCCAGCTTCGCCATCCGAAAAATTCAGCCCTGGCGAAGGTGAAGGGTGGAGCGGTCACGATATGGAAGACCATTCATTCCGTCAGCCTTCTATGAGCTAATATTTCGGTACAACGATCGTGGGTGCTATAGCAAATTTTGCTGACGAATGTCATGGGCCTATGCCGTCTCTCTATCATACTTATCGTTACTAGCTGCATAAGCTTTCCTCCAAACTTCGGCTGTGGTACACGATAGGCGTCTACGTCAATGCTCATGATAGGATGAAGCCCGACTCCTTTCGAAACAAGTGAACGAAATAACAGAGCACGAGTTTCGCAAGACGAAGATCGCCAGGAGAAAAGAGCATCTCTTTAATACGTCAAGAGAGAATATACTTACTCGATGGAGGACGGGGACTCGATATTTTGAAACGCTACAAACCGACGATTATCGATCGAAGGATTCGCCGTTGTCATCCGACTTATATTCGAACGTCGATAACCTGCACTTTGAGTTGTTCAGGCTTGACGGCTTGTTTCACGGCTTCTTTGGCCCGCAGCACCTTTGCTGATCTACATGGCCGGATCCATATGGCCGCCCCGACCTGTGAGCCGACAACAACTACCCTCCGCCCCAGCACCATCAAAGGCGGTTTAGTCGAAATTCGACTTTAATAAACCCCATTTCAAAATTCTTGGAATATTTTCGACATATGGCGCAGAGACGGTCACAATGGCTGGCAAGGAGAATAACGAAGATGAAGCCACGATAGCGCTCGGCAAAGAGGGGCACAACATGCTATGGAGCTAGGAATACAAAAAATTGTCTTCTAGAATGCTATTAGTTACATCATAATTACTTCGCTGAATCTGCTTGGCAGGTGGGTTCTAAGGGCTGGCAACGGCGTCGTGGCCTATGCAATAATACGGGCATAGTGCCCGCACGTCCAAGGGGAATAACAGTCAATTATAGTTAAATATGGGTCATTATAAATGGAAGTGTACTGATAGTAATAATAATTGTTAATTTTAGTGTTTTTTAGTAATCGCTCCGCCTATGAAATATGTTGTGCTATATTACAGAATATTGTCCCCCTGTTATTTGATATCTTATGCGTTTGATACAGTCTTCTCGAGTGCCGAGGAATGACCAGTATGGAAGGTATCGACCTCCGTCGTCTTGAACTTCCTAGGGGAAACACCATTCTGGAACAGTATATCGATCTCTGCATATGTGCGGCCCTTAGGCTCAGGCAGGCGGAAGAAGACCCATACGACACAGCAGAAGCATGTACAGCCCCAAAAGAAGGCTGTCTTTGCACCCCATGCCCAGGCCGTCGGATTAAGTTGGTAGTTGGTCAGGACATTGATGACGGTGTTGCTGATGTTATAACCGATTCTTGCGAGGACGATGGTTTTGGTCTTCAGCCTAGTAGAAGATATCTCGGAGACGAGGGAGTAGCAGACGGGACCGACTGTAAAATCGTAGATGAATGTGAAGACGAGCAGCATGACGCCAATAGCCCAAGTTGCGGAAGTATTGCTTGAGGGCGCAAGAGAGATGAAGCCAACGATCATTAGAATAACGCACAGAATCGAGACTCCGGTAAGATAAATAGTACGGCGGCCTGCCCGCGAGATGAGGAACCAAGAGAGAAGAGTACCGACGACGCCGAGGGCCTGTTGTCCAAGAGACATATTGAATGACTGAACAGTTGGGAGACCAGCCTGTTTGAGGAAATACGTCGAGTAGCCCATGACATTCGTTCCGCAGAGGGTCTGCACCAGCCAGACGCCACAGACGATTTCAGTGCGGCGGCGATCGACCCCCTTGAAGCAATCCCAGTAACTAGTACCTTCGGACAATGACTTTTCAAGTTCGTTTGTTTGCTCAATCATATCCAGTGTTTCTTCGACGGTGTAATGGGGGTTGCTGGCAGAAGTAAGTCGCTCAAGTGCACGCTTGGCTCCCTCTCGGTTGCCTCTCCTGACTTCCCACCAGGGAGACTCCGGTGCGAGAAAGCATCCAACAAGGAGAGGAACTGGCCACACCCATTGAACTGCGAAAGGGATTTTATAAGCCCATTCATCTGTTCTCTGGAGAGAGGCTCGAAGGACACCAGAAGCGATGAATTGACCCATCACCCAGCATAAGTTGACGTAGGTCGTTAGGTATGGCCGAAGAACAACGGGGCTGACTTCGGACGCATAGGCAGTAGTGAGTGTCTGGAAAACTCCCCATGGAATACCTGATCAAACGTTAGTACTTCGAAGGAACTACTTTCACTGGCAGTTTGCAAGTGGGAAGACTCACCACATAGGATTTCGCCAACCAAAAGGACCTGGACGTTTGGTGCGAAGAAGAGAATAAAAATTGTACCGATCATCATGAGGAGCGAGCCGATCATTGTCTTTCGGTACCTATCCAGATGTTAATTACAGGCCAAACGATCAGTCCACCGTGGTTATAAACGTACCCATATCTCTCAGAGACTATTCCGTTGATAGCTAAACCCAGCATCTCGCCACAGCGAGCACCGTTTGAGAGACCGCTCTGCCAGGAAGCTGGTACCGCATAACCCTTGCTTCCTAGAACTCCGTATTTCTGGTTGAATAAAGGGCTAGCGTAGAGATTGCTAAGCAGTAGAAGATCATAGCCCTCCATAACGAGTGCAGTTGAGAGAACCATAGACCATCCGATGGCGGTAGGATATAGCTTGATGGCCTCCAGGAGAGTCATGGTCTTTTCCTGAGCCTCAGCATTTTGCGCTCCATATGATGGCTTCAACTCTTCGTGAGCCACATCTCTCTCAGCTTTGTCTTCCATGTTGACGATGTCGGTATGGGCCGGTCCACCCGTAGCCTTGGGGCCATTATCAGAATCCATTGTGAAAGAAAGATCTTGATTGTCGATCGCTGCTGTCTAGATCAAATAAAAGAAGAGGATGCCACGCGGTTTATATCCATTTGGGCATGGCTGGCACATAGCAGCACCTGACCGACAATTTTCATAATACGATTATTATAGTCCCTGCCATCGCCATTCCCCGTACTAGAATTACCCCTCAAAACCCCAGATGTTGGATGAGAGCACGGTTGAGATCGACAAACTTTGACGTTTAGTCGCAAATAGCGCGAGCTAAACCTAAACTGGAGCGGGACTTATTCGGAGTGGAAGGCTGGCGCAATAAATCGGGCTATGATTCGTCAAAATTTCCCAGTAAGATTTAGGTACAGGGCGGGTGCGGGGATTTTGTGCGGGGTTGATTCGGAGTTGATTCGGGACCAACTCGGCGACGGCCAAAGCAACATGAAAGGTAATAATATTGTCTTTTTCGCTCCACTATGTCCTAGAATATGCGAACATAACCTTAAATATTGCCATGTGAGGCCTGCAGCTTGTGAGTAATAATGGGCCCTGCTAATTTACTAAAGCAATCCGGTGCTTTGGGCATCCGTTAAATCCTGTGACTAAGTTCCCTCTCTCTCCTTCCTTATTTTTTCTACCTCAAGTTCTAACGAACAACATACGCTCAATCTCACTCTCTCACAATGCAAATGCCAACTGGCAAATGGTGGAAAGAAGCTGCTGTGTATCAGGTATACCCAGCAAGTTTCAAGGATTCCAACGGAGATGGCTTGGGCGATATTGGGGGCCTCATCTCGAAGATTGACTATCTCCATGACCTAGGTGTCGATGTCGTGTGGCTTTGTCCCATGTTTGATAGCCCACAGCATGATATGGGCTATGATATCTCGAATTACGAAAAAGTCTATGAGCCGTATGGCACTGTTGAAGACATCGATATCCTGGTGAAGGCTTGTCACGATCGTGGCATGCGGTTTATACTCGATCTTGTGGTAAACCATACGTCAGATGAGCACGAGTGGTTCAAAGAATCTCGTTCATCGCGAGATAACCCAAAGCGCGATTGGTATTTCTGGAAGCCAGCTCGATACGATGATGCCGGGAACCGCATACCTCCTACCAACTGGAGGAGTTACTTTGCTGGTAGCACATGTGAGCCTACCATCCAGATCATTCCAGGGTATTTTTGCTGACTTTTTAGGGACTTGGGACGAAACAACGCAAGAATATTATCTCCACCTCTATGCTACACAGCAACCAGATTTGAATTGGAACTGCGAAGCAGCGCGCAATGCAATTTATGATAGCGCCATGAGATTTTGGTTAGACAGAGGGGTGGACGGATTTCGAGTCGATACTGTCAACAAGTACAGCAAACCCCTAGAGTTCCACGACGCTATCATCACCGACCCCAACCACTATGAGCAGCCTGCAGCATACATGTTTTGCAACGGCCCAAGGATACACGAGTTTGTGAAAGAGATGCACGATAAGGTCATCAGTCAATACGACTGCATGACTGTCGGCGAATTATCACTCACTCCGGATCCCGATCACGTATTGCGATACGTCTCAGCCAGCGCTAAACAGCTAGACATGGTCTTCCACATTGATACAGGGAATATGGACCACGGAGGTCCCAAGGACAAATATGATCACCGACCTTTCATCCTCCCAGAGCTCAAAGCCGCTATAACCAAATGGCAGAAATTTATCGAAGGCACCGACGGCTGGACAACCGCCTTCCTCGAAAACCACGATAATGGGCGCTCAATTGACCGTTATGCCTCAAGCGAGCCCGAGTTCCGCGAGATCTCCGCAAAGATGCTCGCTATAATGATGACCACGATGACTGGTACAATGTTCATTTACCAAGGCCAGGAAATTGGCATGATCAACGCCCCTAAGGAGTGGCCCATCGAAGAATACAAAGATATTGAGGCACTGAACTACTACAATGAAGCTCGCGCTCTTTCAATCTCCGGCGAAGACCCCTCCCGCCTTCCTATCGTAACTCGTGGCCTTCAGATCCTCGGCCGTGATCACGGCCGCATGCCTATGCAGTGGGACTCCACGGCACATTCTGGCTTCACAACCGGTGACAAGCCATGGATGCGTGTCCACGACCTATACCCTGAAATCAACGTTGCGAAGCAGGTCCCAGACGAGAAGAGCGTGTTGTCGTTTTGGAAACGCATGCTACGTCTTCGCAAGGAGTATCGAGACCTACTTGTATATGGGATTTTTGACCTGCTGGACCCAGGAAATGAAAAGACGTTTTTATATACGAAGACGGGAGAAAGGAGGGCGGCGCTGGTCGCATTGAATTTTGATCAGGGGGTTCAGGACTTTGAGGTGAGCACGGACAAGGAGTGGAAGCTTGTCCTGAGTAATTACGATGCACCAGTGGCGGGGAAGTTGGCGCCCTTTGAGGGGAGAGTGTATATGAGTGCGAATTAGAAATGATGGACGTCTGTTATATTGGGAGTACGTTAGTAACTTATAGACCTGAATTATTTTCCTTCATAGAAACTGTTTGGTAAGAAACAGAAGAGACCCTGGGCATTTGGATGACCCCCTATTGCAGCGCTTGGCCCAGTTTGAGTGCTTTGTGTTGCCAGTGACTGTGCGGGACTTTCTTATTAATCGGGGGATCTGGTTCCTCAGCGTGAGCCATGTCAAGAGTATTGACATCGTCAGCGGAGACAAAGTCAGGTTATGTAGTAAGTCCTGGGTAGGATAGGTGGTGCACGTGAAAAGACGCATAATATCACGTGCTATGGACAGGGATGTAAGTCAAAGGCGCGTGACTTCGCGACTTGTGCGACACAAATTGAGCGGGGATGGCGCGCGTCGGAAACCACTTTACGCGTCGACGACATCAGCATTTTTTGATATCAGCGACATTTTTAGCCGGATTAGATCTCGTAGCTTGGCGATTTATCTGATCCGTTGTCTTTGAACGATTGATTCTTCCCTTTGCGTATTAACTTCGAGAGCACGACAGATTAGATTGTGGAGCGCGTGTTACGTGTGTGACAATACCAGCACTCACTTGCTTTGGAGCGCGAAAAGTTAAGCCTTGAAAGGAGGCCCGTGGGTGATATGAGAAGTGATTTATCGATCGGAGAAGGCTTCAGAAACCAGGGGCTGAACTACGCGCTTACGAATGAATCCTCGATAAAAACGTTCGACTAAGTTTGGAATAATTGCACCAAGGATCGCCCATTCCAGCACTAAACGCGGTGCATATGATATAAGAATACATCCAAACTTGCGAGGGTTGTTAATTTCTAGCGGCATAAAGCATTTGCATGCCAGAGCCTAGCCATGGCCCTAAAGTCGACGGAAGATGACTCAATGGAGTCTCGGACACCTACAACAGCGCCGTCATCCCCACCCGACCTCGGAGTGGAAGAACCGCCAGCAACCAGCAACCTTCTCAATGACGAGCAGCTAAAACAGATTGGTGCCGAAGAAAAGAAGGCCCATTTGCAGAACAAGCGAACAGAGCTTGCCCGCCAGAAACGACTGGCGGCAAAGAAAAGTCGTGTTCTGGGCAAGGAAGCCGCGGAGGCCAAAGCACGCGAATTAGATGAATTGTTGGCCAAGAGTGCGGCGTTTTCGAATATTCTCACGAAGAAGACGCAAGTCCTCGGTCGAGTCGGGAGCGGCTTCGATGGGAAAGCACTCGGCGAGCATGACTTGGAAATGGCCCAGCAGCCGAAGATCATGAGCGGCGGTACGATGCGCGATTACCAGCTCGAAGGTTTGACATGGATGTATGAGATTTGTGCGCAGGGCATGAGTGGCATCCTGGCTGATGAGATGGGTCTGGGCAAGACGATCCAGACGATATCGCTTATTGCGCTGCTGCGAGAAAAAGAGAAATATCTTGGTCCCCATCTCATTGTTGCGCCGCTTAGCACGTTATCTAATTGGGTAGAGGAGTTCCAGAAATGGACGCCAACTGTCCCGGTCTTGTTGTATCATGGCGACCCAGCGAAACGAGAGGAGTTAAGGACAACAAAGATCACCAAACATCTGGAGAATGGCAGGCCTACGTCAAAGTTTCCGGTTGTGTGTACGAGTTATGATATTATATTGAGAGATAAGAATTACTTGTCGCATATCAACTGGGAGTTTATCATCATTGACGAGGGGCATCGATTGAAGAACTTCAACAGCCAGCTATTTCAGGAGTTAAGGAAGTTTACGTCAGCTACTAGGTTGCTGATTTCCGGGACACCCCTACAGAATAACCTTAAAGAGCTCTGGTCCTTGCTCAACTTTCTCCTCCCAACCGTGTTTGTGGATTGGGAAGCATTCGAATCATGGTTTGACTTCAGTGATTTACAGGACGAGGAGGGGACAGAAGAGTTCATTGCCGATCAAAAGAAACAGGAGCTTGTCAAAAAGATTCATCTGGTTCTGCAACCTCTCTTGCTGCGCCGTATCAAAGCTGATGTGGAGCATATGCTTCCCAGGAAGCGCGAATACGTTTTATACGCACCAATGACGGAGCAGCAGACCGAGTTGTATGATATTCTATCAGATAAAAGTCAAGATGCCAGAAAATATCTGGAAAACAAGGTCGTTGAACGGATTACGGGAGCGAGAAACGCATCGAAGGGGTCTGCGAAAACCAAAACTAAAGCCACGAGATCAACAGCACCAGCGAAAGTCGAATCTGACAGTGAGGAAGAGGTTCCCCTTAGCATCTCCATCCGCACTCGCAAGGCAAAGGCAGAACTCGAGCAAAAACCTGCCACACGCCTAAACGCGTTTGAGATGATGATGGTTGGTAAGAAAAAGGCGCTACCACCACGAACCCCATCGAAAGCCAGTCTCAAACGCAAGACCTCGGACGATAGTATTGCGTCTTCTGCCAAAAGCGTAAAATCGAGCCGCCAATCAACACCAGCCACAGCCTCCAAGTCAAAACCCAAGCGCAAATCCTACAAGGAAGCAGATGCCTCTGATGAGGATAAACTGAGCGACGACGAATTCGAGGCCAAATTGGCTGAGGAGCTGGCAGAAGCTGACATAGCAAGCTCCTCCGACTCCGATGACGAATCCCACGAGCTCGCCAAAACTCTCGAGATGGCAAAGCGCGAGATTGCTACGAAGAAACTGGGCAATCCGCTGATGCAGCTGCGCCTCGTATGCAACTCACCCCACAACTTCTACAACCCCTGGTCTGCAGACTCCAAGATGAATATAGACGAAACACTCGTCTCCTCGAGCGGGAAAATGCTCCTTCTCGACCGCCTACTTAATTCTCTATTCGCTGCAAACCATAAAGTCCTGATCTTCAGCCAGTTCAAGACCCAGCTCGACATCCTCGAGGACTATGCGCGGGACCTGCGCAGTTGGAATGTATGCCGCATCGATGGTGGCGTAGCACAAGATGACCGACGCCAGCAGATCAAAGACTTCAACGAAGATCCCGAACATCGGCTATTTCTGCTCAGCACGCGCGCTGGTGGACAGGGCATCAACCTCGCGAGCGCGGATACAGTCGTGCTATTCGATAGTGACTGGAATCCACAGCAGGATCTGCAAGCTATTGACCGCGCGCATCGGATTGGGCAGACGCGGCCGGTCGTCGTGTTCCGACTTGCGACGAAGGGAACGGTGGAGGAAGAGCTACTGATGAGTGCAGATGCAAAGAGGAGGCTTGAGAAGCTCGTTATTAAGAAGGGGGGATTCAGGACTATGGGGCAGAAGATGGATAATAAGGAGGATTTGGATGCGGCGGAGTTGAGGAAACTGCTGCTGAGGGATGGACAGGTATATACATATAAGGGGGGCGATGAGATTCTGAGCGATGCGGATTTAGGGATCTTGTGCGATAGGAGCGAGGATGCTTATATAAGGGCGGAGCAGGGGCTTGGGAATGCAGAGGGCTTCAAGATCGTGGAGACGAAGGATGGTGGGCTGTTGGTCGCGGGGGAGATGAAGTGATGTAAATGAAGCTGTTGGTAATGTGGGGCGTATATGAATTTAAGAAGAATTGTAGCTATTTTTGATCGCCGTGAGGCAGAAGAGGTGCGTTGCCAGGGGGAGTTTCGACGGTGGAGTTGAACCACCCTTCGGCCACTCTTCAGGGTTGGGTTGTGGCGTGTCAGATAGGTTTTGAGGCCTAATGAATCACCATTTAGATTCCAGTCATATTAGGACTTTTATTAATTGTAGGGGTTGCTTGGATCGTCGTTGGTGTCTAGGGCGTGCGCGATTAGTCCATCGTCGTAGGCGATGGGATCTCTCACAGTGTTGTAGGCATGTAGGGCCCCGAACGATTCTGATAATGCGAGGGTCTTCCCCTCATAGCGAAGTGAAGACTGTAATATTGTATATATGATTGCTGTAGAGTCCCTTTGTGCTTATAAAAAATATATATCTCCGAATCGGAGACTGTTCATTGTGCATCAGCCGTGAATCGAACACGGGGCCCATCGATGGCAACGATGGATTTTACCACTAAACCACTGATGCTTGTAAAAGTGTATCTGTCTGAGCATGAGCTCAGAGAGGCAATTCTCTCTGACGGGGAGTCGAACCCCGGTCTCCCGCGCTTTGTCTTATGACAAGCGGAAATCATGACCGTTAGACCATCAAAGAAGTTGTACGGAAAGGGTATAACGGGAAACAAGAACTAGTGCCGCTTTTCGTCGGTTTTTCCGGAGCTAGTAAACGAAAAGTTGATGCCTAGCTTCGGGGTCCGGTTTTATCATTCTCTGATTCCTGAGCCTAGTTTCTCGCTAGCACAAAAGACTGTTTTTAGAATTATGCGCAACACGGCTTCTTGCTTCCCGTCCTCTGTGGGGTGGGGTCCTGTAAGCCCCTAAACTCAGCTTCTTGCTACCTATCCTCTGTGTCGCCACAGCCCCTGCGCTTGGAAATGATGGATTTTCGAGCGCGTATACAGAGCCTAAACGATTGGCCAGCTGAGGCTGATCTCTGCTGGTTTAACCACAAGGTCCACATTTCTCTACTTAGGGGGCCCAAGAGCCCATAAAAAACGCCAAACGGTTGGTTGAATCTGAAATCTGCCTAGGGCCTTTCGACTTTCGAAAGGCCGCATCCTATATCTTTGATCACGACGACAGCTTCATTAAAACAGGAGATGGTTGGCTGGCTTTAGTAATCTGCCTAGGGCCTCTCGAATGGCTGCACCCTGTGTCTTTGATTATAACAATTGCACGTGATACTAGAGACGTGGACGAGAGTGCCATCTCAACCTAATCTGCGCCTTATGTTATATATCCGAAGTGCAGGCTTAGCCTCCATAGCCTCGTCATGATTTTATCCTTCAAGGAACAGCTCTACTAGCCGTCTATGCTAATTACTGCCATCTCTAAGTTTGAACCATAATAAGCAGGCTAAATGTAACAGATTTGCGTAGTCTTTTAAGGAATGAGAACATTGTTGCATGTTATTAACTGCTGCTAGGAACAATGTAAGAGCAGATGGCCTATTTCACAAATTGTTTCCTACTAACTATTTAGCAGAGACTGTGATCTTGCCTACGAGGCGTACGCGAAAGTAGCCAAGTATTTCACAAAAGAATTTGCTGAAAATAAAGACGTGTGAGGTTTCCTTATTAGATAAACAACCATAATAGATGTTAAGAATATAGTAGAATATGCAAAGAGGGAACACAAGGGTCGCGAGGTAAATATACCAAGTATTATAACTGCATAGGTACAGAATTCTCTAGCAGGAATGAAGGTTTAGAGACAGAAGGACCCAGTAAAGCATCTTGTTGAACTTGCCCTGTGAATTTTGAGCTTACCATGCTATAGTTTCCAATGTCCGACACACCGACTCGGGCACTTGGAGAGTTCGGGCATTAGGAAATCCGCTGGCTTTTCCTTAAGGCTCTCGGTTGCTGTAGGTGACTTTATGGTTATTGCGATTGTTAACGCATGGATATCTTTAGTCTAATTCTTCTGCTAGTAACCCTACATCGGAACGCTTAAGACCTCTTCTTGAATGTTACAAATGCGTTCCCCAAGGCAGGACCCCCACTCCTCTTAAAATCGCCAAAGAAAGACCAGTTGTTCCACCCTCCAGTACACTGCGTGTGATCAACCGTCCCAGAATCAAACATCCATATTCCATATCGAAGGACGAATGGGTAGATACCCAAACTAAAGTCACGCTGACAGCGTATGTTGTTAAGTTGGAAAATCGTTTGGTCGACTTGATCGAGATTGAGGATCAGAATGTTGCAAAGCCGTAAATTTGGTTTTTGAGCACAGAGAGACTTCACATCGTTCAACGCGTGCCTCATTATATCTGCGGGTGGTGTACCCTGCTCGTGAAGATCGTGCAGATGACGACCGATCTGTTGAAGTGGTCAATAAGAAACCATCACAACATGTAGATTGCTTTCGAGACTCCGGGTTCCACAGGTATGGTACGTACAGTACGAGCCTCTTCCTCTGAGATGTCCATTGATAACTAAAGGTAGTAGGTTTCGTATGCTTTGGATTTAACTGTTGAGCATCACTGGAGTTGTGGTGGAAGAGCCTCGAGCGTTGACCTAGAATCCTGCTATGCGGCCTAACGACGAGGGGTGTCCAAATTTATATCCCAGAAGATGCAGTCCCGGCAGCTCCATGGTCAGCGAACCTGAACTGGGCGTTGAGGCGGCGCACATCATGCGGGCTTGTTTCATTATATGCGGCGGACCAACAGGTGCTGCACAGTTTATTGCCGTCGTGCGCATACAGGTTCGGGTGGGATTGCTGGTTTCTTGATTGGTACCTATCCCTGTATTCCTGGTACATTGTGCATCAGCAAACTCGTTAGGTTGGGCTGAAAAAAAAAGCAAATTGCGGGCGCTATCGACTGCGGCCTGATGGTGTTGGCTGTGCAGCTCAGGAAAGGGTGGAAGGTAGAAAAGGGAACCTTAGAGCTCGCATCCTCAGGAATCCAAAAACAGAGAAACTTGGGTAGCATCTCAATCAACGCTCCTCGATCAACACTCTTTGAGAGGTCACTTTCAATATGGCAAGTCTAAACCCCCCAACTACTCATGGATGTGCTGACCATTATCTCAAGTCAGCCTCGCAGCCAGTCAAGGAATTCCTCGAGATTCTAAACGATCCGGTTGATGCAAACCTGGAGTAGGTTAATTGATATACCATCCCCTTCTTGCCCTGTTCTTAATATTGGGGATCTCCCTGAGTGTTTTTCTCATCAATCCTGCTCACCGTCTCTAGTATTGTTTTTATTCATGGACTTGATCCATTGAATACCCTAGATCATGCAACAAAGACATGGACTGCAGAAGGCGGTATCATGTGGCCGAGAGATCTCTTACCCACCAAGCTTCCCCGCGCTCGGATCCTCTTATTTGGCTACAATGCGAATGTAGCTTTTGATCCCTCAACGCAAGGTATTAGAGACCACGCCTCCTCACTCTTAGCGAGAATGAATTTGAAGCGCCAGGTGAGCAATCTATACAGTTTATTTTGAAATGACGAGGCCAATCATAACTCATAACATTCGGTAGGATTCAACAAGCCACAGACCTGTTCTGTTCATCTGCCATAGCCTGGGGGGCTTGGTGGTTAAAAGAGTAGGCCAGTCGTTTAGATTGATCACAGTTCGAATCTGCGAAAGGCTAATGTTGATAGGCGCTGATGATCGCCAGAGATACAAAACGCTACACACCAATCCGAAATGCAACGTATGTATGGCCATTTCGCTCACCTTCCTTAGATCCTTCGTTGACTCATCTTCAGCTGGGGTTTGGTCTTTTTCGGAACACCGCATCATGGAGGTAATCTTGTTAGTTTGGGAAGCTTCGTTGCGACAGCAGTGAGGAGTATTAGTGGAGCATCTAAAAACTCAATTCTTAAAACCCTTGAGAAGGACGGGTATATGGCTGAGGAATTGTTACAAGACTTCCGAGCAGAAGTAGAGAGGTACCAAATTTTGAGTTTCTTTGAGACTAAAGGTATGAAGCTACTTAAAAGGGACCTGGGCTTGGTAAGTTTGCGAGATGTTCCGAGTAATATACAAGAATCAAGCTCACTTCTAATATACAGATCGTGGAAAAGACATCCGCAGTCTTCAACCTCTCACTGGACCGCGAGGAGATCCTAGGGCTTAACGCAAACCATTCAGATCTCTGCAAATTCCATTCTAGAGAAGCTGAAAATTACGAGATGGTAGAAGGGATGATCTGCGAACGTGCAAAGGGTGCAGTGCTTGCTGCCGAGGAAGCCACACGACAGGCGGCACGACGTCGTATTGCGGTGGATCAAATTCAAATCAGCATCATCAATGTTAAAGACAGTACGTAATAGGGTGCCTTTGCTTATTAATACACTTCCTAATCACGGGTGTCAAACTTCAGCAGTCACCGATGTTGTACAAACAGCCGTGAAGCCCATCATCGATCGTTTGATAGGTAAAATAAACTTCTATGCCTTTCTCACCTCCAAACTAAGGCGTTTATCCGCACATAGAAGATGCAAACCAACATGAAAATGAGAATACCCTCAGACGAAATCACCAAATCCGAAATTGGCTCTCTGTCTCCTCCCCAAATCCATCATTAAACTATGACAAAGCCCGTGCAAAGTGTCACCCAACGATTAAAACTGGACTGTGGTTTTTGGAAAGTCAGGCTTTCTTGAACTGGAAGGAGAGTTCCAAGTCATGGCTATGGCTATATGGTATCCCAGGATGTGGAAAGACAGTTTTGAACTCCCATATCAAGAGCAGCTTGGATGAAGGTAAAGTTTGCGATCGTCAAGCTGTTCTCTATTACTACTTCGACTTCAGTGACGACGCAAATCGAACTGCAGAGAGGATGATCATGTCCTTCATTGAACAGTTAGACGACCCTCTCCAAGAGGTTTCCCCCGCGCTACATGAGCTTTTTGTCTTAACAAAGGAGGGGCAGCGCCAACCTAACTGGACTCAAATGCTGTCAGCGTTGAGATCAATGCTGCAAGAATTTGACGAGAATTTCATCTTACTCGATGCATTAGAAGAATGCAGAGACATCAAACTGCTTCTAGACTTTATTAGGAGTGTCAAAAGCTGGAATCTGGAAAATCTCCATTTTTTGATTACGAGTCGAAAGGAAGAACCGATTGAGAAGGGTCTGATGAGAGTCATTACTACAGAGGCCATGATTCACATACAAGAAGACAACGTTGACAAGGATATTCGGTTACTAATCCAGGCTGAGTTGGAAGATGGTCGACTTGAAAATTGGGCAGGGAATGCGACGGCATTAGAACTGATTGAGGAATATCTAATAAGCAAAGCATGTGGCATGTAAGATACCCTTTCTATCAACTTCGGAAGTAAGATGGACTGAAATTAAATAGGTTCAGATTGGTTGATTGTCAACTAGACATTTTGAACGATGAATGTTCATCTGTAGCAGATCTTCGGCGAGCTCTACCCGCACTTCCCCCGACATTAGACGACACGTACTACCGTATCCTTTCCAGTATCAGAGGCGCAAAGCGAAATAAGGCATACCGAATTCTTCGTTGGTTGGCATATTCTCGGCGGCAGCTTCTCGAGACAGAGGTGTTGGACGTGCTCACCATTCAAGGGAACGAAGACGTTGACGACAAACTCCACTTTGACATCGAAGAGCGTCCCGAGAAAACTGAAAATATCATTGGAATCTGCTCCAGCTTGATCACTTCGATATACGACACGAAGACAAACACAAATTACTTCAAGTTAGCACATCTTACTGTGCAAGAGTACCTGGAGTCCGGTCGGATTGCAGTTGGACCTGGGCCGGAGTGGCCGTATGGCATATGCCCCATTTCATCCAATATGGCGATTGCAAGGGTCTGCCTAGGTTATCTCTTCCAATTCGACAGAGACCCTTTGTTAGAAGATACCACCAAAAACCGCCCGCTCGCAAGGTATGCTGCCGAGTATTGGACTTCCCATGCTCGTGCCGCCAGTAAGGACGCAGAATTACTCAATAGGCAGATGGAATACCTGTTCTTAGAGAAGCATAATGTTCTGATTAATTGGATCCGCCTGTTCAATCCAGATATACCACGAGAGAAGTCGAGAATCACAAAATCTCGCGACGAGATCAGCACACCGCTATACTACGCCGCTCTGTCAGGTCTTAATATACCCGTATCCAAGCTGATCAAGGTTGGTGCTCAGATCGACGCACCAGGTGGCTTTGCTGGAAATGCCCTCCAAGCTGCATGTAGTGCGAAGTTTGAAGACACTGTTAATCTTCTACTGGATCTACAAGCGAATGTGAATGCTCGAGTCAGGAATGTCAATGCCCTCGGGATATATGACAATGAGCATGATGCCCTTCATGTAGCCGCATACGCTGGAAATTCACGAATCGTTGAAAGGCTGCTTGACGCCGGCGCCAATGTGAATTCTCAAGGTAGCTTGTTTGACAACGCACTTGAGGCTGCTTCTTACCAAGGACATGACGATACGGTGGAGCTCCTACTCAACAGAGGTGCAGATATTGAGAAAGTGGGAGGCAGATTCGACACTGCTCTTATTGCAGCCTCATGGTCAGGCCTTGATCGGATCGTCAAAATTCTTCTTCGACGCGGCGCTAATCCAAACACCAACGCTCCGAAATTTGGAACAGCTTTACAAGCTACTTCAAATGAAAGAGAGAATAGTCCCATTATAGATATGTTGTTGGCTGCAGGTGCGGACGTGCATGCTGTAGCTGGGGGTCCTCAGTGGTTTGGAACAGCCCTCCAAGCTGCAGCGGCCTCAAATTATGCAGTAAATGTGCAGAAGCTGATCGATAAGGGAGCTGATGTAAATCAAAGAGCGGGAAAGTATGAGACTGCGTTGCAGGCTGCAGCTGCCAAAGGAGGCCTCGAATCGGCAAAGCTTCTCTTGCAGAATGGCGCTGATATCAAAATTGAAGGAGGCTTCCATCGCAACGCAATGAAAGCAGCCAAAGACCAAAAAAGGTGGGCGACTTTGCATTTTTTAACGAACTGGGAACGAGAGAATACCTAGGTAAGTAGGTGAAGTTGTTGATGCTATTAATATTAGATTAATTACAAGTGTCGCTTTAAGCAGTAACAGGTTCAAGATCTTTATGCCTGTATACCCTCTGGAAGAGATTCTTTGTCACTCTATAGAAGAGTACTAGTGATGTTTCAAGTCTAGGATAGCCCTTCTTCTAACTGTTTGCATGCTGAATATAATGAAAACTGCTGAAAGCTTACTGGAAACGGGGGATGGTTGGTCGGTTCCCAAATCTGCCTCAGGCCTCTCAAATGGCCGCATCCTGTATCAAATTACGACAGCGGCTAAAAGCTAAAACAGTTGACTGGCTCCATAAATACTGTCGTGCCATCTGCCGACTCAGCATGGCCTCCTCCTAAGCTCCCTAAACAACTTCGCCAGGTTTTCATAATCTAAACTGCCCTTCTAAATCCAGAACAGGTAGCTGAGACTCTACGTCCCTGACAAAGTTCGTTGGACTATCACGGCCACACATGCCATCTACCTTGATGTCACATACTAAAGGCAACGGCCTGTGTTGTCCTGAGGAAACTGCAAAACGCAAGAGGCCATAAGGACGCCCTCAACATGGATCTGCTCCGTTCTGCCTACACCAAGGAAGTTAGACGTGGGGAGTTTACACCCGATAAAGCGATCGACACTGTTACCAACAAATAAAAGAGCACCTAGAAGAGATTCTGATAATTTTTGAAGTCACTTAGAAAGGCTTGATCTATGAAGGGCAGTTGGAAGGTGCTACTTCTTTCCTAAACCGCCTTAGTGGCGGATTAGATGAAGATGATTTCGACAAGGTGCTACTGTCGCTCCAAACTTTGTACGATGACAATGCTCGTGAAACTTCATGGGCGGCCTAGGCAGCTGCGTTTACAACAGTAGATTTCTTACACGAGGAATATCAAAATGACAACACTTTAAAGATGATGCGAAGGATACGGTATGAAGCCGTTTCTAAACGGCAACAAATAATCGGCTAGAGCGCTTCAAATAGTCACAACGCATACTTTATGTTAAATCAGTTATAAAGCTATTATGAACTAGAGAAGCATCATGAAAGGAAGAAGAGGAGGAATTTCCACCATCCTACAGCAAAGCATATTGAAAGAACGAAAAAAAAAATAACGGCGACCTACCTGAAGTGCTTCACGTAACTCTCAACCTTGCTGTCTAGGCCAAGAATCCAAGCTTGGAATAATTTCTGGTTTACCAGAAGCTGTCGCCAGAATTCAGATCTCGTTATTCAGGCACCATTCTCTGATTCTAGGAACTGAAATCGCGAAAACCAAAAGCAGCATTTGGGAAACACGCAACGGGATGCACCCATATTTTTGATGGTCTATATGACCGTTAGACCATCAAAGATGATTATAGCATACGAATTTAATTCAAGGGCCAATGTAGTCGTTGAGGTAGCAAATGATAAGAAGTAAATCCATTAATCACTCAGTGTCCTCATTTTATAGTATCGCTTAAAATGGAGAAGGCAACACCGCTTGATGGCCTGTCATATGAGGTGTGTTGTTGGCACCGTTAAAATATAGATAGAACGAATACAGAACAAACATCGGATATTTTTTATGATAGGCTGACTATCTTAGATAGTGCAGGAAATCTGTTTGTATGCGAGTATAAAGGACATATCTCCTATCAGACTAGTTTCGCATCAACTCCACACGTGTTGACAATGGTTGGATGTCCTCGAGGTGCTAGAGCTCAGGAAGTAGCTTGCAATAACTCCAAAACGAAAGCCAAGGGAAATGCTGTCACCGGGTGGCGAGTGCTGTCGAAGTGTTGCTGTCACCGGGTGAGAAATACTGTCGCTGTTGTGCTGTCACCGCCTCGGCCTTCTGGATCCTATCTCCTTGATGTTGCTGGCTCGCCCAAGATTGTTCGTCCTGGATTTCGCGGCCCTCGCATTGGGTTGGACCATATAGGTGTCGAAATACACCCGAGTTTGCTTATAGTGGTAGGTCGTAAAGTGCTTTTGTTCTTTATAAATAGCCTGGGCTTCGAGTTGCTCCACAGAAAGCTTAAAATCGCCAAGGATCCCCCCTTGTCCAAGGCGAAGCAAGGGATGCTCTTGTCACACTCGAGGGAATGCGGGTTTGGAAACCCATGTCGTTTCACCATGCCATGCCTACCCTACTATAATACAGTTTACATCTGCGTATAAAGCATCTCTTTCAGCGCATGAGCGTGGCTTCATAATATAATATTGTCTATCAACGCGTTGGCCCTTATGTATCCACCACTGGCCCCTCTATTCCTATACTCTAAACTCCAGTCATTTTGAGATGATCATAATGTACAGTACGGCATTGGGCCATCCCTTTCATAAGCTGAGAGGGGTCTAACATATCATACAGCGTGTAGTAAGTCATTCCTACTTCTTATCCTTATCTTCCTCCTTCACTTCATCTTTCTGATTCTCTTTATCCTTGGCCTCCTGCTTTGTTCGAATGTCATTCCGAACCTGCCATATCGCCCTTTCGATCTCGGCGTGCAGCTCTGGCATCTCGAGCGCGTTGGCGATGAGGGTGCTATCACCCTCTTGAAGCAGCATTACTTCGTGCGGTAATTGGTCTTTTAGGAGGGGTGCTGAGGAATCTGCTGATTTGGGCGGCTTGTTTCCAAGAGAAATACTGCCACGCGTGGCTCTCATGATGCCAGGCGCGTACAAGGTATCCAGGATTGGCGAGACCGTGGGTGCGATGAGTTCTTTGCTGATGAGAAATTGAATGTGTTTCGAGCCGGATAGGGCGCGCCAATGCGACCATGCTCTATAGACAAGATAGAAGAATGGCAGGTTGGGTATACTGTTGAACGTTAGC
The DNA here is from genome assembly GCA_001630575.1 of Pseudogymnoascus sp. 04NY16. Lineage (NCBI taxonomy): Eukaryota > Fungi > Ascomycota > Leotiomycetes > Thelebolales > Thelebolaceae > Pseudogymnoascus > Pseudogymnoascus sp. 04NY16. The sequence continues at coordinate 27,665 of LNAU01003045.1, forward strand.
AGATATTCCAGTAGTCCGGGAGAGATTGACTTACACTGGGAGAAGAGCTACCGGCGCAGTTATAGGCATTCCAACAAAACAGTAGACCAGCCTTGACTTGTGCAGAGACTCCCTCTCTGTTCCGAGCCTCCGGAGCAGCTCGCTGACCTCATTCATAGGAATGACTCCTGATGGGAAGGAAACCTCGACAGTCGCCTGCCCCGCTTCCAGCTCTTCTGCCCTCCGGCGCGCTGACAACGGCGGTATCGACTTCAAGCCCCATTCTTCGTATGGTATCTTTTTGAGCGCGGTGTTTCCCCAGTCAACGACCTTCTTCCGCCATCCTGAGTCTTTCGTCTCCCAATCTGCCCATAACTTCGCGGCTCTGGTTGTCCCTCGGTCGATAAAGGTGGGGTGGTCGGAGATGCTCACGTTCAGGCGCCTGCAGTATAACAACGTCCGTCGGTTCGAGATAGGGAGCAAGTAGAGGCGCATCGCGAACCAGAGGGTCGATCGCGTTGTGATGGGTTTTGTGAAGGCGCAGGTTTCGAGGTCGACTTAAACTGCGCGTTATCGCAGCGGCGACCTGTTCGGCTTGTGTGGTGTCGCGAGAATGTTAGTGATCTTCCTAACGTATCATATAGTCAACATTGTCGCGGTATTTCAAACGTGCTGCAAAGAAGAGTTATATGTTGATGGAAGTGGGAACAGTCCAATGTCTGACCCTGGGAGCATTTTGCCTTCCTTCCCAAATTGCTGGGGTGGGTCAGTGACGGCATCGCCCAAAGTTAAAAATGCACAGCCTTGTGACAACCGGGGGTAAAATTAGCACGCGCTGCACAAATACAAGGTACTGCCGATGAGCGATGAGCCTCGTAGTTCTAGACTACAACTCTGTTGGGCACCACCAGCACCACGGCCAACTACACTCATTTACTATCTATCTATTCTTATATCTGTTAAGGACGATGCCATGTTTATGAGGCTTCTTGTCTGAGCCCCTCACTTTTAGCTTCAGGCCGGTCCAGAGGACCTGGGCCGCAGCTGTCCGTGGATCATCGGAGCCCCCATCAACATCAACATGGCAGCGTCTGACAGAATGGCGCTGCCAGAAAAGGACGCCCTCGTACCCAGTCCGAATTTACAATGCCATCACCTTATGTCCGAGCCGCCGCCGGGGCAGTTACCTGAGTCCAGTGCCTTCGGCGGTTACGCGCCTTCAACCACGGCGACTCATAACTCTAGGATATACTCGGAACGGCAACGCTCGGATTCTGATCGTACGAAGGTCTCATACATGTCGAAGGTGTCTGAAGCATCCGAATCTCGAAGCACTCGGCCCACCGGCCATGGCGCAGTTAGATCTCTTCCATGTAGGAAACTATCGGCCTTATTGACATACAATATACTAACAGCTGAGCAGCATGGATAGACTCCGTCGAGGTATACAATGAAGACGACGACTCTAAAGTGACCGACCGATTACTCGCGCAGCCCACACCATCGGTCGCACCACAGCATCCCTACGCTACAACTAGAGCCGAGAGACCCGTCTCCAAAGACGGCTTCGTCGACTTCGACGATCCCACCGAAGCCGCCAAATCCGCGCCCGAACGCACCCTCTTCGGAACAACGCGCGAACCCGTCAGGGGCCGCAAATGGGACCACGCGCGCGACGACGACCCGGTGATCCTGCAGTACCATGGTGGCAACGCGCAGCGCTGGTCGGGCTTCGTGAAGGCGTCGATGTATGGACCCGGGATGGACGAGGAGAGTGAGACGGTTGAGCCGACGTTCCTCGACGAGCAAACACCCGGATACGCACAGCCGTGGCGGGGAGACGCGCCAGGAACAGACCCGGAAAAAGCACTTGGGTTGCTCCATAGCAAGAAGAAGCGCCTGCAGTGGTACGAGCGCATGCAACGCATTATCCTGATGCATCCCCTTGTTCCGCTCGCCTTCCGCCTCACCGTCCTCGCAACCTCGACTATTGCGCTCGGCCTCTCCAGTTCCATCTTCCATCTTACGCGCACGAGCCCGTTCGATCAATCACCCTCGGGCATCATGGCCATCGTGGTCGATGTTATCGCGCTGCCATATATTGGGTACATCACGTGGGACGAGTATACAGGCGCCCCGCTCGGGTTGCGTGCGCCGAAAACCAAAATGCGCCTCGTGCTACTGGATCTCTTCTTTATCATCTTCGAATCTGCGAATCTCTCTCTTGCGTTCCAGGCTATCACCGACCGCGATGGCGCATGCTTTTCGAAAATCGGCGGCAATGAAAAAGAGCATCATATGGATCCGAATCTGTGTGGGCAGGTGAAGGCGTTGGCGGCAATATTGTTTGTGGCGCTGGTGGCATGGGGATTGACGTTTACAGTTAGCATTCTCAGGTAAATATCCCGCAACTTCCTGTCCTGTTCACAGTAACTAACATGGTCGTAGGTTGGTGCAGCGCGTTGGCGGGCGCGACGAGAAGGATTGAACATACAGCCATTTACGGCGCAATATTTTTTAGGCACGTTAGAAACATTACTCACTGCATGGAGTACCAGCAATTTCCTTTTGTGTTTTTCGACGGCACGGCGTTCGTTGCATGGTTGGCGTGGCAGAGGGATGGCGGGGAGAAGGGCGACACATCTAGGATGGTTGAAACCATTTACTGGGACAGCGTCTGTGTAAGGATTTCATGGACGAAATTATGCCCGATATCATAATCATTATATTCTTCATACTTATGGGAAGTTCTAGGAGACGCCGTCTGTGATTGAGCATTTAGGCCGGATGGTGGATGGGGCGAGAGGCTGGGGACCTTTCAGGGCAAAGTAATCATGTATATACAAACATGGCTTTTATATCCACAATCTATAGCACTGTATATACTACAATTTTTTTCTTTCTCTAGACTCTCCAAATCGCATCCGCCATCTTCACAACCTGACCCATCTCCACTGCATCATGCACCCGCACGATGTCCGCACCCCCCTGCACAGCCGCCACCACGGTAGCCGCTGTCCCCCACACTCTCTCCCTCGCCTCCTTCACGCCCGTGATTCGACCCACAAACCGCTTCCGTGAGCTGCCAACCAGCCACGGGAAGCCGCGCAGGCCAGGCCAGTCACGCAGCTCATCGAGCCTTCGTAGAATCTCGAGGTTCTGGGCCTGCGTCTTCGCGAACCCAATACCAGGGTCGAGGATGATGCGCCAGCGGCGTACACCTGCTGCCTCAGCCTCTGCGACGCGCTCGAGCAGCTCGGCAGCGATAGTGGGGATGAGGCCGTTAGGGTAGACGGCTAGGGAGTCCATGGTGGAAGGTGTACCGCGCATGTGCATTAGGCAGACTGTGCAGCCGAGTCGGCCGAGGGTGGGGAGCATGGCGGGGTCGAGGAGGCCTGCTGAAACATCATTGATGAGGTCGGCGCCGGCGGCGATGGCAGCTGAGGCGACCGGGGCGCGGAAGGTGTCGATGCTGATTGTGACATTGGCGCCGAGGGGGTGTGCGCGGATGGCGGCGATGGCGGGGAGGATGCGGGAAGTTTCGAGGTCGGCGGTGACAGAGGGAGTGTTGGGAGCGGTGGATTGGCCGCCGATGTCGATGATGGATGCACCGCCGCGAATGAAGGTGTCGATTGTTCTGTCCAATGAGGCGCTGGTGTGGAGGCCACCGTCGGAGAAGGAATCGGGTGTTAGATTTAGGATGGCCATAATGGAGGTCTGGCGATGTGGGCGGAGGGGGTAGAGGGTTGAGGCTGGGTTAGAGCCAAGGGGCGTGCTGGTAGACATGGGTTGGGAAGACGACGGAAGGGCATTGAGGTAGTCCAACGTGATTTTCCAGGGTTTGGACGGATGGATGGGTTTGTCTGGGATAAGTCTGATATAGCAGGTTAACCGATTTTCTGCCATGCAAGAGGTTAAACATACTCAGCGAGAGGCCTGAGAACGAATTCGCGCTCAGGGATGCCAATGTGTGGGACATCGAGCCGCTTGTGGTGTATGACTTGATTATCGTACAGGAGGATATCCAAATCAATGTTACGGGGTCCCTTGTCGATAACCTTGTGACGGCCCATGGAGTTTTCAATGTCTTGAAGCTCATCTAAGAGTTCAAGGGGCTCTAAAGTAGTTTCCACCTGTGTATTGTCAGCTCTATATTCTCATACAGACCTCGTCCACTCCACGTGACACAAATTGCATGGCAACAACCAAAAAAAAAAAGCTTCTTACTAACCTCGCAGGCGCCATTGATGAAATTGTCTTGATCGAGAACGTACATGGGCTCTGTCTCCCACAGATTGCTCGTCCTCTTCACGGTGATGCCACGTGATGTAAGGGAATTGCAGGCCTGTTCAATCATCCCGATCCTGTCCCCCATATTACTTCCTAGAGCGATGTAAGCCGTCTTTGGCGCCTTAGCGGCGCTCTTGGCTGCTGCTTCCCCATCCCCGCTCTTTGCTCCTCTATCCGATGCGCCTTGAGACCATGGCGTTGCTGGAACGCTGCTCAGAGAGCTGCGGCTTCTTGTCGGTGACGCCGAGAGCGAGATCCGTCGAAAGCTGCTATTGCGTCGCAGGTGAGGCGTGCTTGGTCTGCATGCAGAATTGGCGGCTGTACGAAACAGCTTCATTGACGCAGTCGCTGCCGAGATGCGGGGATATTATATACATATAATAATTTTTATATACACAGCTCTGTTACATTGTTTTTGATGGAAAGAACACAGCGAATCTCTTCCCAATAGGGCAGTTGATAGTGTTGATAGTGGATAATCCACAAATTTCCGCGCCACCCCGCGTTGACGCACACTACTGTTTTGGTGCCTAGCTAAATGCATGACTAATCAGAAATTATACCGAGGCATTTCCTAAATTCGGCTCTGTGCGGCCGACCCTTCTCCACATGTTGGCCCTTCCCCAGACTTATATTCGTCCTAATCCCCATCGCCCCCTCTCTTTCTTTTACATATTGTTTAACTCTCTCGAGATCCTTTGATATCCTCGTCCCATATCACTTCAGCGCTTCTCTTCTCAACTCGCTCATACCAACCCCAGCATTCACCATGGCTTCTCCTCGTACGTCATGGCCCTTTACCCCAGAGTTTATCGTTGTCCCGAGTTTTCTTACTGACGGCCATCTACAGAACAACTCCGCACGGTTACCACCGACCTCCTCAAGATTAACCACCCGGTTATGCTTGCTGGTATGAACGTTGCCGCCGGCCCTGAGCTCGCTGCAGCCGTTACCAACGCCGGAGGCCTCGGTGTTCTCGGAGGAATTGGCTACACCCCAGACATGCTCCGCGAGCAAATCGCCGAGCTGAAGTCTTTCCTCAAGGACAAGAACGCACCATTCGGTGTCGACTTGCTCCTCCCCCAGGTTGGTGGCAGTGCCCGCAAGACCAAGTAAGCCCACCTTCACATGCATAAGCGAGAAATATCATAGTAAGCAGCGTGCTGACGATTCTTAAAACAGCTACGATTACACCAAGGGAAAGCTCAACGAGCTCATTGATATCATCATCGAGAGTGGCGCGAAGCTCTTCGTCTCAGCCGTCGGTGTCCCACCCAAGCACGTCGTTGACAAGCTCCACGGCGCCGGTATTCTGTACATGAACATGATCGGACACCCCAAGCACGTTAAGAAGTGCCTCGATCTCGGCGTTGATCTCATCTGCGCGCAAGGTGGTGAGGGTGGTGGCCACACTGGTGATGTCCCAACCTCTATCCTCGTCCCTTCTGTTGTCGAGCTCTGCAAGGGCAAGACCAGCCCCATGACCGGCAAGCCCGTCCAGGTTGTCGCTGCCGGCGGTATCTACAACGGCCAGAGTGTTGCCTCGGCGCTTATGCTCGGCGCCAGCGCCGTCTGGGTTGGTACCCGTTTCATCGTCACTGATGAGGCTGGGGCGTCGCAGGCTCACCAGGACGCCGTCACCACCTCGGGCTTCGACGACAACATCCGCACCATCATCTTCACCGGCCGCCCCATGCGCGTCCGCAACAACGCATACATCACCAACTGGGAGGTGAACCGCGCACAGGAAATCAAGGACCTGACCAGCAAGGGTATAATCCCCGTCGAGGACGACTTCGAGAAGATGGGTGATGACATCGATGATGAGACTATGGACAGCGCCCGCCCATTCTTGATGGGTAAGGCCGCTGCTGTTGTTAACGAGAAGAAGTCGGCAAAGGCTGTTGTGGACGAGCTTGTTGGCGATGCCGTGAAGTGGCTCCAGATCGGAAACAAGATGATCGCGAAGTTGTAGATTAAGAGCGGGGAATTGGGCGGTGGGGGTTGAACATTTAACACTTGTACATGATATCTAGCATTATGAATTTTACCACGGAATACATAAAATATTTCAAGGCTCTATGCTTGGTCCATGGAGAGTTATGTTGGACCATCACGTGGTTAATGCTTTTATGGGTTAACATGAGATTAAGCTCCGTTGTCCGAACAGTCGGTGAGTTAGTGAAGTCATCACGAGAACCTAGTCTTAGATATCTGGATGCCAATTCTCTGCTAACCGCATGTTCAGCTTTCAAAATATCAAGCCACCATCACATCTTTGCCCTCAATCCCCTCATCCCGCATCATTCTACGTCACTAGCGCGCTATGTCCCTCTTCCACTGGGGTCTTGGAGTTTATGTGGTGCATAAGCTCCCTGCCGATCATAGCTATACATGCAATCGCATATCTAGCTTCACTCTCAGATATGGATTTCTAAGATGCTGTTGGTCCGCGCTACTCTCTCTCCCCCGCCGCCCCTCCATTGCAATATAATGGTTAAGGCATAGGATCCTCTTGATCTTCCCGTGAGCTTTAACATCGTCGATCATCCGACTGTCGCTCACAGGGTTACCTCTAGATGGAGTAATCTTGTACTCCCCCAGAAGCTCCCCTGGCGCAACTCGTCCCAGTCTCGGACTTCGTCTTACCAAGCTTGTTTAACTGACGAATTGCACCTGCTGCTGGCTCAATAACCAAAACAAGTCTCACTTTGAGATAACACGGATGAAATACGTGGCAGCTCGGACTGGACCATAATGCACAGTGCCGATATCTTTCCCTTATCTGTTTGAGAAGTTGAACCGGGGTCGGGTTTTGAATGTCCATAACGACCTCCCGACACGCTGTAAGCGCTGGTACTCCTGAACCGAGTCTCAGATCCTGACGTATGGCCCAGTAGGTGATCATCAACAGATGGGCACGACATGTAGGACCATGAACTTCGTCCTCGGCTGCAAGAACCCCCCCATTCCCTCAGCCAAATAATCAGTATATATACTGCCTCCGAGTCCCATTTCTCATCTCACAAATCATTCTTCACACTCCAAAACCAACAAATACCTTTCTTATATCACACAATGGCCGCCCAAGTTCTTTCTTCCCCTGCCCCTCTGGGCCTGTCCCTCCCTTCGGTGGCAGAGGCTCCAACTCTTCCCAGAAGCTTCTGTCCCTCCGCCACGTCCTCAGCTCTGGTGCTTCTATCAATGAAGCCTCAGAACTAGGCTTCAAAGCCCTGTCTTCTGGCTGGAGCGATATCAACCCCATCTCCGCAGGTGCATTTATCAATGTTGCCACTGAGCAGGATGTTGTAGCCTCGGTACTCCACTTCCGCCTCTGAGTATTGGACATGTAGAACATGTAGCTAACACTCTCTAGATTACAAGGGCCACCATGAACTCTGTCCCCTTCCAAGGCCGAGGCAGTGGCCACATGTGGATAAACTCTCTCACCAGTTCGGGCGTAGTAATCAACACCCGCTCCCTTGCCTCCATCGCCATCGATGCCGCATCTGGCACCGCAACCATCGGCGCCGGCACCCTGGTCAGCGAGGCCACAGATGCAGCACACACAGCTCACGTCCATCTCCCCCTCGCGGCGGTCCCGTCGGCCACTGTCATTGGGACCACCCTCGGTGGGGGTCTCGGGACGTTCCAAGGCCTTTACGGTCTGGGAATTGACTCTCTTCTCTCCGCTCGCGTTGTTACTGCCGCTGGGGAGCTGCTGACTGTCACCCCGAAGTCTCGCCAGGATCTCTTCTACGCGCTTCGTGGGGCTGGAAACTCATTTGTGGCCGTGACTGAGATCACGATGCGTGCTTACCCTGAGATTAACGGGGGAATGTACTTCTCGCGTGACCTTTCCTTTGCACCTTCTGCCATTGAGACAGTCGCCGAAGCTGTGAATGCGCTTCCTCGTATCCCGAACGCCAAGGTGCAGCTCTACATGGTCTCGCCGGCCCCGGCCTTCACACCGACTCTCATCCTAAACATCTGGTATGCAGGCACTGCATGCGAGGGGTCTAAGCACTTCGCACCCCTCTTTGCTCTGGGCCTCACCCAACAGATTGGATCAGCCAACTGCATGATTTCAGCAGATAGGCTCAATGAGAGTGTTGATGAGCTCGCACTCTTTGGCGGGCGCAAGCCAGCCGGAAGCGTGATGCTTAAAGATCTGGATGCCAATGCAGTGAGGGGATGCTGGAACGACTATTCGTCCTTCGTCAAGGTGAACCCGGGTGCAAAGCAGAGCGCGGTGGTCTTCCAAGTATATGATGTTGCGAAATCCCTTGAGCTCGAGTCTTTGAGAGGCGAGAGCGCGTACCCCCACCGTCAGTTCAGGATTGTCGCTTCAGTGGTGGCAAAGTATGAGGATGTCCATTTGGATGCTGCGGCTGGAGAGTTTGTGGATGAGACTCTACAGGTGCTTACCCCGAAGGAGGGAAAGAATGTTTATTCCAACATTTTACGCGGTGGAGAGACACTGGAGGAGCTGTTTGGCAGTGCGGAGAGGGTAGAGCGTTTGAGGGAGATCAAGAAGACGTGGGATTCCGCGAACTAGTTTAAGGGATTTGCAAGTTTACTGTAAAGAACAGAGAGGAAGGCTCTGAAGCGTCGGAAACGCACTTTAGGATACAATGACTTGGATGGGCATTATTGCGAGTCGCCATATTATTGTATTCATTCTGAGGATCCATTATTACGACAAATGGCCTTCCATGATGAATTCACTTCTGCCGTAAATAACCTCCCATAACAAATCCATCACTATAACAAATCCATCACTACAACAAATAACCCCCCATGGCAGATTCTTCCGTACAAACAAATGATGTCCCCCGACGAATTAATGATTCTCACAAATAACCTTCCATAACAGACCCATCATTACCACAAATTACCCTCCATAGAAAACCCGTCAAAACAACAGAATCTGCCATGCCTCTCCCACTTAATTGGCAGCTGTGATAGCCACCGAAGTCTTCAGAGCCCTTGGCGTGGTGTCCCCATGGAGAGAAATCACACTCAACGCCCTCGACAACGCGTCCGCATGCTGCTGGTGGTTGCCCCCCAACATGCTCGAACCCTCACCCCCAAATTCAGAATCATCCCCATACTCGGACATTCTGCTGACGTTCGGCATTGGTGGGAGTCCTTCCTCCGGGCTGTGGTTGCCAGAGGGGCTGCCGCGGGAGATTGGCGTCATCGAGGCCTTGGTGGAGTTGGTACCCTCGTTTGTGCCAATGCTGCTGGCTCCGGTGGACTTCGCTGGAGACGTGGCGGGAGAGCTCTTTGCTGGGCTGGTTGGAGTGCGGTTCTCCGTGTTGGCGGTGATGGTGGAGGATTGGGCCCACATGTCTTCTTTACGGGTGCGGTTGGTCGTCATTTTGACTGGCCGACGTTGAGTTTTTATAACTTCACTTTGAAGAAAGGGGTTATTTACCTTTGTAGATGGAAGGTAAACTTTGAAGTTTTGTTTTGGATGAGAGATGTTGATTGAGAGTGATGAACGAAGAGGTTGATAGCTTTAGATCTTGATAGACCTGGTGGCGGTGGTGGTGATTGTGATAAAAGAGTGAGTGTATAAAGGAAGGAGAGGTAAACAAACTAAGGGGGGGCCTTTTATAAAGACACGCCAAACTTATATTATTGACGTGAGTCGACAAAGCAGCTTGCTCGCCCCTCGAAATGAGAAATTAGGAACGGAGAACAAAGACGTGAATCGACCACTGCGGCGAGGAATGACAAGAAGAGCAACTGCATAATATTCTAACGTCTATACTAACTCCGATTCTACACGGTTTACAAACTATTGCAATTGACGTATTCGTTGACTCGTTCGTTGTTAAGTGATAGCCTATTCTAATGTGAATTACTCTGCAATTGCACTGTATCAACTCTAGTATTACATATGGGGCTTCTATTGATTCGCCTGTGACCTCCTTCCGCCAACAGAATAACTGATTTATAACTGATTGTACTCGTCTGTTCAATTCCACCAGAAGCTCACGCTGAGGCTAACACTCAAGCTCCTCACATAGTGCCACCAGCCCACGGGTATATACAAGAACTCGCCCTCCTCCAGAATCACATCCACATATCTCGCCTCCCCAAATGCCTTAAACCTCTCTCTATACCTGTCCCTCTTCACCTCTCTACTCGGCGTTTCCGTTTCCATCTCCTCGTCCTCCTCTTCCTCCTCCGACACTTCATCCCACCCCTCCCACGCCCCGACATCAACCAAACTCGTATTCCCCATATCTACTCCCCCTTCCTCCCCTCTTGGCGACAATCCGGCTGTCTCCCTCGGCCCATAAAGCCTCACATACTTCCTCCCAACCACCTGCGACAGGATATTATGATACGGATCAACATGCAGTGGGCTAATTGTTCCTGCAGGCCCAAACCAAGCGTTCAACAGCGGCTCGTCCAGTTTTGCGGTCGCAGCATGCACGGCTGCCATCGGCGAGGAGGAGTGAGGGGGTGGAGGATCGAGCCAGCAGACGTCAGGAATGAGGATGTCGGAGCGTAAGGAAGGGATTTGGGAAAAGAGGTTGTGTTGGGCTAGGTAGCCTGTTTTCCGCCTTTCGTCTTCTTCTTGATCTGCGCCATCTTCCTTCTCAGACCTTTCTTCTCGTCCAACAGTCGAAGGTCGCATCACGAATTCCTCCAGGAACTCCTTGAATGGTATAATCCGCTGTCCCCATCCGCCATCAACATAGCTCCTCCCGACCTCCACCGGCACAAGTCTCCGTCCTCCCAGTGTTCTCTTCAGCAAATACTGCGGACTTGACCAGGGCCGCTCGCTCATCGCTGGCCAGTGACCCATACCTCCCGTAAATACCACGGGGATGGGGCCCACGTCGGCATCAGCTGGATTAGACAGGAGCGCCCCCAAGACGTACGTGTCTGGCACTTCCATTCGGGGAATTGGGTGCGAAACAGGCGGCGTGAAAGAGGACGAAGACGGGAAACGATCTATCACATCTCCTGGCGCCGAGGTTTCATTGGCGATTCTCAAACGTTTGGGTGATGGTTCAGGGGAATCCGTTTCGTGGGCCTCCTTTCTCTCTTCCCCTCCCGAAAACTCTCTCCCAGAATGTCCCAACTCATTCCGCTCCGCAATGACCTCTTCCAAAATCTCAAACGTCTTCTCAATCCATTCCCTCCTCCCTGCTCCCGGCGCACCACTCATAATAAGCACCATATCCAGCGTCTTAACCACCTCATCTATCCAACCCACCTCCCCACCATATATCCCAAGAATAGCCGCCACAGCTCTCACAATCCCAACCTCACACACCAGTCTCCTCCACGCCACCGGGACCTGATGGAAGGGATACACATATAGCTTCCCCCTCGCAGTCCGCTCAAGGTCCGCCAGTCGCTTCAGGAGCAGAGCATCATTATAACTCCCCACCGACTTAAGGAGAAGAGCAGTTTGGCACCTTAGCAAGGCAAGGAGGAGCGGAGGAAGCTCCAGGAGTTCATCCGAAAAGGGGGTTGTATCACGTGATAACGTTTCTTGTGGCGAGAGGTTGGCGTGGATGGTGGAGAGGATTTGGAGGGCATGGGAGCGGAGTTCTTCCATTGTATACAGGTTCTCTAAGTGAGAGAAGTCATTTCTTTACACGCATGGAGATTGGGATGGAGTTGGGGATTCTGGCATACTTTGGAAAATGAGGTTGAAAGAGTGGATGACTAAGCATACGTATGTGTGAGAGTTATCACATGACACTTTCTCCTTAGAACTACTGAAGACTCCTATTTGGTTGATTATCATGGCTATGGTTGTATTTCTCAGTAATTCTACAACGTTCGACTCAGAGAGATTCATAGAAAGAGAGAGGAGGCGACTCTCGTTCAACTCTTTCAGTGCTGTTGGTCTCATATTGGTTGGTTCTCATGAGAAGCGGTGAACAGATGAGAATAGCTTGATGGGGGTTCAATGAACTCTGGGAAAATTTTAGAGGCAAGGGGAAATCATGAGTCAGGTCCTCAGAGCAACTACTCGAGTATAGGAGCGGTGAAGTAAGCCCCATGACCATACGACCAGCACAGTCAAGCTGAAAACAACTGCTAAACAATAGGAGAGGCAAACGTGAACAGCGGGATCCAATAATCCATCCCTCAAAGACAAAAGTCTCGGGGGCTTCGCGTCGAGGGGAATCTATCAGGCTGGGAAACAAATGAGAACTACCACGTGGGATGACCGGGAATTCGGCACGGAGAGAGTTGGGCTAACAAAAGTTTCGAAATGACGGTTGCTTACAGCGATGAGAAATGCAGCAAATAACTAAGCAGAAATATATGAAGGTTTGCCCACAATGACGATCAGGCTCTTGAGAAATGGCGATAAACGGCCCGAAATGGTGATATCAAAAGCTGCGCCGGCATGAAACTTGGCAGCTAGCCTGGAGGCAAAGTAAATTGCAACTCACCGTGTTCATGGAAAAACATCTCCCTCATCCGCTCATTCTCAGATTTAGCGACGCTGAGCCCATCTGGACGAGTGCAACTCCCTGTCTCAGAAACGTGCTGTATTTTCGCGCGGAATCCCGGATGCAGATCAACGCCGCCTCTATTCCCAAACAGTGCCTCCCGCATTGTTGCTTCCGCTTCCCCGTCCTCACACCGCATGATTCTAATCTGAAGATGCCAGCATCGCTCAGCAGGGCGTGTGACCTGTCACAAACGATCTAAGATCAGATTTGTCTCGCAGATGCGCATGCATGCTTGACCTCACCGCAATATCAAAAAGCCGCACGACTATGCGTCGGCTACGGCGGGAGACCGCTTCGAGCACTCCGCCGGGCATGCCGTACTCAGCTCCACCTCCCGCGCAACCGCCTCACGGAGCAAGGCCGTCGATGAGTCCGCAGAGCCCGTCTCTCCGTCTGCCAACACAGCGCAGCTTAGGCAAACCATCCGGCTGACTGCCTCGAATCACGCGGTGCAAGCTCCCACCTATCACCGCCCCCTCCCCTCCCCGATCCGAGGAGAGATGACCGAATTCCCCAATACGGCCATCCGCCCCAAGGCACCCCCGCGAGCCGCACCCCCATTATGCGCCCATGCAACGCAGACGCCGTGCTTGCGCGGCCAAACGGCCCCCTCCGGCCCCCCATTACCACGCGGCCCGAAATACC